>JAQMYL010000002.1:24377646-24388926 GCA_030014365.1 Clarias pachynema | reverse complement strand
AAAATAGTAAACTTTGTTTAGAAATTCATTACCAGTCAAACATTTGGACATTCAAATTCTGTGTTTTTTCAGATTTTAATTCGTAATTTTTCAGATTCTGATCTTTCCACACTGTAAAGCAATGCTGGAGGCATCCAAAATATACAATAATCTCCTTTGAACAGTTGATATTGAGGTGTATCTGCTACTTATGCTCTGTAAAGCCTTCATAATGGCTCTAATCTGAGATGCTGTTTGTTAATTGGTGATTTCTGAGGCTGGTGAATCTAAATGAACTTCTCCTCTGCAGCAGAGGTAGGTTTTGGTCTCGCCCTCCTGGGATGGCCTTCATGAGAGCCAGTTTCATTATGGTGCTTGATGGGTTTTACAAATGCACTTGACAAAACTGTTCTTGCAAGAACTATTACAGAAAGGCTGACCTCTGTGTCTTAAAATAACAACTAACTGTTGTTGTTAGATAATTACCTAATGCCATATGTGTTATTTCATAGTTTTGAAACAATCCAGTATTGTTCTGAAATGTAAATGTAGGCTTAATAGGCTTCATTTTAGATAAATTTGACAAGATTCAAGATATTTTCACTTGTTAAGATATCACTTTTTAAAGTGGCAGGCAAATAGGCATTCTAGAAACGAGAAAACGAAATTAATTGAAAGATTTTTAAGCTTTTGAAAATGGATTGTAACCTGTTATATGTGGTGCAGATTCTGCCGAGAGCAACAGTAGCACTGAGTCTGGCCTGTGAAATGCATGTGGTAGAGTAATCAGAGTTTTATGGTGGTGGTGTATCGGTAATGCGCAAAAAAAAAAATCTGAACCATTCTCTGTCTCGCTCCTGTTCGCTCATTCACTCGCGGAGAAATCGCATGTGCTTTGCACCTAGATATTTTGATATTTATTTATTTATTTACTGCCAGTATCAGCCCACCAATACCAGGGTGATCACTAATATATTTTAAATATTTTAAATGTTATGATCAGAGGTCAGCTTAGCTAAAAATTATATGTCCGTCGGCTTGTGTTGCATCATAAAACATAAATTTTTGGAAGAAAAAAAAAGGATTTTTTCCCTCATTATGTTTTAAATGCTATGTATGTGTTTTAATATGTACAATTTTGTAAAGACTTTTGCAAAAATTCTGCCTTAGCATACAAAGCATTTTCACCATATGAGCGCGTACTTCCGGTTGCACATACTGTACTTCTGGTCACATGTACATCTGGTTGCCCGTACGTCCCCAGGAGCCGTTCCAACCTTTTTTGTTTGCGTCAGTGGAAATCCAAGTGAAGTTAACATTTTTTTGTGCAATATTTAGACATAAACATTAAGACATACAGTAGCACCATGGGTTCTGAGAATGTTATGAAGCACGTCAGCAAAAAGAAACTTTCAGTTTCATTTTTAAAGCAGCTGGTGCCAAGAGGATTCATAAATTAAGGTTAAGTGAGGTTTAATGTGTTTTTATTTCATAATTTACTTCATTTACATTTCTTTTCTAAATGGTTTGATAGTTTGTATATGCAAAAATATGATTATAGTGTTGGGAATTGGTAATGTTGGTAATATTTTTAGTTGGCTGGAATGAATTATCTGCATTTAAATTATTTCCTATGGGAAATAATAGAAAATTTTTCACAATAGAAAATTTCGCCTGAAGAACGGATTAGATTTATTGTGAAACTGCGTGTGCTGCTTGACCAGGACTCCCTGGAAGAAGAGATCTTGTATCTCAATGGGACCTTCTGGGTTAAAAGCATGAGAAATAAAATAAATTAGAAAACCCTGAATACAGCAAGGTGATTTCATGATGGAATTATTAGAATAGACCAGAAATGATGAAAATTATTACAAATCTTTTTTGGAATATTGAAAATTGTATGAAAAGTATTAGACACTGAGCTCAGTGGTAGGTATTCCACCTGCCATGCAGAAGGCCCGGGTTCGATTTCCACCCAATGCCCAAACCCCAGCCAGTGGATGCAGTGCCGGTCCCAATTCCGAATAAAATGTGAGGGTTACGTCAGGAAGGGCATGCTGTGGCGACTCCTTTCCGGGAGCAGCCGAAAGACCAACAACAACGTATGAAAAGTATTAAATCACTTTTAAATCAATTATTAAATTGCCAAAATGCCAGTAAAGATTTATATTGTACTACTAGACAAAAAAAATTCTGAGTCTTCCAAGGAAACCATGTATCCCCTACACACTGAACGTGATGCTTCTCAAAATGAAGGAATTTAGGGTTTTCATTAGTCATACACGAAGTGTAGAATATAGCGACCACACGCTGCATCGCTTATTACTGAGGAGAATAAGTTCAGCGAGGTAGTTGATCAGAGCAGCTTCTTCCACTGAACACACATTCCGCTGTAGTTTACCATAATAACTAGGATGTGCCATCTTGTGGTGGCTTTTGGAGACAGAAAAAAAAGTGTGACGCTGACGGACGCTGGATAACGACGACGCTGATCCCTATGTGCTGCCTGCCTACCGTGTGAAAGAAAAGCCTGTTTTCGGTTTATTTACAAATTCCACAACAGTGTTGTTTCTAAATTAGTTGTTTCATTCAATTAATTAAATTAAATCAAATCAGCATTTCCATAATGAGTACAAATATTATTCCTCATTATAACTAAGTGACATTACACGGCTCTTGTCAGGATAAAGGGTTACTCGTATGCAGAATATAAACACCACCCTGGAAATGTAATTTTTAACTTCACACTGACCCCATGCCCGTAACCATCCGTTCACATTCACACACACATACGTGCACGCACGCACGCACGAACATGGACAGCAGGATCATTTTAAAGGCATGTAGGCGTGTGATAAAGGACGACGCAACCATCTGGCCAATAATGAGAGACCACAGTGTTACAGAGAACCCGAGGCTGTTACTCAAGACGCGGACAGGAGAGAACAGAGAAAGCAAGTCGGAGACAAAGAGAGAAAATGAGAAAACACATTTTAAGCAGCTTTTTCTCCACGGTTCAATCTGAACCTCGGTCACGCAGCATTGTGCAGCAATGAACTCGGAGCCAGTGTGCATAATTATGTGCGCGGCCCCAGGAACCGACGGAGCCTATAGACACGGCTCACTTACCATGTGCTGTTCGAGAGCTCGAGAATCAAAGTTAAATTAAAGCACTTGTACGCTGAGTAAAAAAAAAAACAACAAAAAAAACAAAACAAATATCTACTGTAAGCCTCGGCTAGCCCTGAGTGCATAAGCTCTGTAGACAGTAAAAGGTAAAAGACGCTGGCATCAGACTGTGTTGCTTCATAAAAGCAGCTTCCCGTCAGCGAACAGAACCACAACAAATGCAACCCTGGGTAAGACTAAACAGTTACCACACAGGTATTACAGATTTCACTATATTATTTATGAAGAGGATGTGCAGGATGTACTCTTAAGCATGTGCGTATTTTTTTAATATGTGCTTCACTATCTTTCTATTTTTACTTCCGAAGAGTCAGACTTCCTGGCGTCACGGTGGCTTAGTGGTTAGCAGTATCGCCTTGCACCTGCAGGGTCTGGGTTCGATTCCTGGCCAAGGTCTCTGTGTGCATGGAGTTTGCTTGTTCTCGCATGCTTGGTGGGTTTCCTCCGGGTTCTCCGGTTTCCTCCCACAGCTCAAAGACATGAAGAGTAGGATATCTGTATATGTGTGTGTACACAGGATAAAGCGTTATAGATGATGAGTGAGTCTTGAGACATAGTTCTCCAAGCTTTCTGAAGGACTTCCATTTTTGACAGGTTTTTGTTTCTCATGATGATTAGTATACTGTTGCTGCTGAATGCTGATTGGTTGGAGCAGACGAGAGGGGAAATGAGGTTGCTGCTGAGGTTGTTACGATACAAAAACAACCAGTTTTTAAATTGTATCTTAAGGTTTGATCCAAATTTTCTTTCATTCAACCTACAGTACATCGCTGAATTTTATTTAATATGAATATAAGAAATAAAGGGTAGCTCAAGACTTTTTCCCAGTACAGTATCTTGTACCGTAAAGCCTTTCATGAAGCCTGTGAAGTGGATTTTTGAGAATCTAAGTCATGTGGGTCACACTGGCTTCGGCTCTCCGAAACAAGCTTATGCAGCATGTTTTTTCCCGTATTTGTTCACGATCCTCTTTTGTGCATCCAGCTTTAACTCAGTCTGCTTTATAGTGAGAGTAAAAGTTGCCCTAGGAGAGTGTAAAACCTCTATTTCTGTAAGTGCATTTAAACTTTTATGACACCCGTGCAACACAGACTGTGGATCTGATCAAACGTCAAAATCCCTGACCTGGCATCTCCAAGAATACGGCGGTGTTTTAGACTGAATCCAAACTCAAGTGTAATTCAGGGCTTGTACGCATTTGCATTTTTTCCCCCTAAATACAACATTGTTTGACAGGAATGTGCTAAGCGTGGACTGTGGGTGAAAATGAACCACTCACACCCAGAGTCTATTTAATGAATAATCTGTTAAAAGCATTACTTTACTTCCTATTTCAAGATGCACAATGACAGCTATAGACTGGAAATAATCCCAGGTGCCTCACAGTTGTGGTGCCAGACGCAGCCTCAGAGTTCCTGTTCTGAAAAGAGTGAAACCGATAGGCTAACCTGTTGCCATCTTGCTGTCCTGCGCCGCCGGGCCGTCTGGAATGACGCTCTTCACTTGCAGGAACTCGTCCGGTTCGTCTCCACCGATGATGGTGAAGCCGAAGCCCATGTTGCTCTTCTGCAGCGCCGTGGACAGAAACGTGCCTTTCAGCTGAGTGGCGTCCCGCGTGAACGGAGGCTTCTCTGTAAATGTCACACATGCGGACGCATTATTAACCCACACCACACAAACTGTCAGGAAAATTATTATCAAGTACAGTCCTTGAAATACCTTTCAAGTGCAGGAGTCATCCCGCACCTAGGTTTCTGATAAATGCGTATTAAATGTTATATTATATAATTATTATATAAATGCAGGAACAATAGCGCACTTGTAAACGTTTGAATAAAAGGACTAAAAAGAAAATCTATACAATTATCATTTCTAACCTCTGCACTGTTATTTCCAATGAACCACTCAGTACATGTGCATGAGATAAACCATGCAGGTGCAGTGAATGGCACAGAGCTCATTTAAAAACAACACCACATGTTTTAACATAAAGTTGAAACAGCAGCCATCGTTTTCTGTGGGGCCAAAGAGGAAAAGGATCATCCAAGCTGTTATCAGTGTCAGGTCCAAAAGCCAGCATTGGTAATGGCATGGGGGTGTGCCAGTGCCTGTGGCATGGGTATCTCTGCATATCTCTGGAGGCACTATTAATGCAGAAAAATATGTTCATTTTGGAAAAACATACAGTACCAGTCAAAAGTTTGGATTTTTTCCCTACATTATAAAACAATACTGGATTTTTTAATAACTATTAAATAACACATATGGCATCAGGTAATTAAGTAACAACAACATAAACAACAGTCAGTTGTTATTTTAAGACAAGACACGAAGGTATGTTGTTTTCTAGTAAGAACAGTTTTGTCAAGTGCATTTGCAAAACCCATCAAGCACCATGACGAACCTGGCTCTCATGAAGACCATCCCAGGAAAGCAAGAACAAAACTTACCTCTGCTACAGCGGAGAAGTTCATTTAGAGTTACCAGCCTCAGAAATCACCAATTAACAAACAGCACCTCAGATTCATTATGAATCTTCCATTATGAAGGCTTTACAGAGCAGAAGTAGCAGATACACCTCAATATCAACTGTTCAAAGGAGATTACTGTATATTTTGGCTGCCTTTAGTATTGTTTCACAATGTAGAAAGAAACAAAAATCATGAAAGACCATGGGATTAGAAACTGCTGTCCAAACTTTTGACTGGTAGTGTATGCTGTAGTATTTGTGGTTCATATGTACTGTAGAAATATGGCAATGAAGACCCCATTCAATTGCACAGCATAATAGAGATGGGGGAAAAATCGATCCAGTTATGAATCACAATTATTTTGTGTGGCAATTCATGTACCATTACACTGACTCTGAAATCGTTTTTTTTTTTATTTTTTTATATATGCTTTACATTTATAATAGAGACGAAGCAGTCGATCGGCCAGTGACCAAAATACTTATTGGCCGTAACTGGTGAACAGCCAGACTTCAGATATAAATGATTCTGTACTTAGTGAAGAAGCTTCCCAGTGGTGCAACAGAAACGCATTTATATGGCGTTACATTATTTAAAAAATCACGCATTAAAAGCCTCCAATGTGCTTTTTTCTCAAAACCTTGTGAGCGAATTAGTCTCAAACACACTGATTACATACGCTTTCTCTAGTCTCAAAACACCGCAAGCGCAAAATAGGTGAAAATCGCCCCATGTGCCCATGCTAGAAGCCGTACGCTGCCTTCATAATTCTACAGTTGGTGCACTTTGAACTATTTTTTAGGAGTGAATTATTTGCCAAGTTTGTTTAGAAATAATAATAATGGCGGGAAGACAGAGATACGCGCTGCTGCTCAGTTAAATGTTTGTATTTGCAGTTGGTTTAAATGCTGCGCCAGGCTTTTAAATGAAAAAACGAATGTTATAAGAAACTGTCTACATTTAATTATTAAACTTTTTAAAGGTTTAAAATTGTAGCAAAATTGGGGAAAATGTAATGTCTAATGGGCATATTTATAAAATCATGATACTTACTGTATAGAATCGTAATTTTAATCGAATCGGCATACTTTGGAATTTTGATAATATATGAGGAGGTGACTGGTGATTCCCATCTCCACTGCATAATGGGCGAATCGGGAAAAATCCAACTGTTGTCTTTGGTGCCCAAATGTTTACAGTGATGTAAATATGTGTTTACAGTGATGTTACACATTGGTGAACATACCTTTCACATCATTGGTGAACAAGAACTTTTTTGAGGATGTTGCAGCCACAATCTCAACAAACAATTAACGTCACATGGTGAACACTTCAAACTAGAATGAGTACTAAAAATGTTCTGGAAATGTTGGCTTGGAAGCATGCATATATATAAAAGACAACACAAAAACTAACAAATGTGAACTCATTTACCGAAGAGAACTACTAATGATATGAGGGAGGTGACAAAGAACAAGACAAGAACTAAAACCTGAAGCCCAAAGCAAGCCAGGCCAATTCTAAACTAATTCTCAGCTATCCTAAGATCCATTAACAGAAAAGTCAACTACCATGATGAAGCATCAATAATTATTTAATGATTCTAACTATAAAGACGTGGTTATAAATACATGAAGAATAAATATGCTTTTTTTTGTCATTGACTTCTCGTCACTTTTTAGACCGGAGAGGATAAACAAAATGAAAATCCATATAAAGCCTTTACTTTCTTGATGAACTGTTTCCATTTAAATAATTCAGTTGTAATAATATTGTAGTTGTATAAAAACACAGTTTCTACTACTGAAGCAACAACATTTGAGAAATGTGTTCAGAAACCTTGAATTGTTTTTTTTTTTTTTGTTGTTTTTTACATTTTTTCCCCTTTTTATCCGAATTTTCCGATTTTCTCCCCTAATTTAGTCGTATCCAATTCCTCCCAGTCGCTGGAGGCTCCCACATTAAGCTTCTACTGCCGCTCAGTCGGGAGGGCCGCAGACCGACCCACGTGTTTCCTCCGATCCACGTGACGTCACCGACCATTTTTTCGAACTGCTCGCTCACGCACTGTTGGGGGCGGCGGAACACACTCGGAGGAACAGCGCTATCCGCTCCCTTCGCCTGCGCGAGCTCACAGACGCCCCTGAATGGCTTGTAGAGCCGTCATTAATGTGGGAGCACTGAGTACCTCTCATCCCGCCCCCCTGAGAGAGCTCGCCAATCAGCTCTCTCTAGGCCTCCGGCTGTGAGAGGTAACAGCATCGAACCAGCGATCTCCGGATGATAGGGCGAGCGCTTTACCACTGCGCCACTCGGAGGCCCAGAAACCTTGAATTGTTGATCTACCGTGAGTTTTTTTCATACAGTTTCCCCCCATTTTTTCTCCAATTTGTTAACTTGCCAAATTCCCATTCACTAGCAAGATCTCCATTATCACATGCCAACAAACAAGTAGGACTGGTACTGTATGTGTTAGCAAATCAGTAACGCCCGCCAACAAAATAACAGCCCACAAACGTGAATAAATCGGCACCTTTTAATGTAATAATCCCACAAACTTAATAAATTGCCCAAAAACATAACAGCAACTTCTATTACACTGGCAGAGTAAGACTATTTGTTATAAATCAGATATTCTAAACAGAAATAAGTTAAAATAGAAAGTAAATCGTAAATCTCGTACGTTTCTCAGGATTGTCCACCACCTCCATGATATATTTTATCTCGCCTTTTGGCTAAATAGTTTCCGGTAAGAAAGTGTTGGCAGAGCAAAATAACTGGTAAAATAAACAAACAAATTGTGATATTTCCACAGTGTTTGTGGAAATATTGTATAAAATAACATCACAGCCATGCTGATATTCAAGCACAACAGCACTCCCTCTTGTGTGATATTGCTTAAATAACTACCCACCAATGTAATGAGTGTAAATTTGTGGGATTATTATACATCCAAAGCTGCAGATTTGTTATTGTTTATTACAGTATATTTGTGGGCACTCATACACTCGGAGAAATGCGCTATCTGCCCTATGTAGTATTATATATTACTACATACTATATACAGTATATATATTATATATACTATAGCCTATTGTCAGTGTGATTGACAGAGGAGTAAGTAGTTACGTCCCTCCCACCAAGAAAAAAGAAAAAAAAAATGTAGCCTACGTATGTTGCTCTCTTGGACTGGATGGCTGGTGCGTCATTGCGATCCATGGATTCAAAGTTTTTCTGTTGCTTCCCTCTAAAGCCTTGCTGTTTAAATGATTTAAGACTTACGGCTCCTGCTGGACAGCTTACAGATATATGAAGCTGGTGCTTTAAATGGTTTTCAGCCAAACTCAACTACACGACCAAGGTGACCATTTAATTACACACTGTACTGCCTTCTATCTCTATAAACATCTCTCAGGCATTTGGGGTCATTATAAATTAAACATTTTTCTGTCCTAAAATTAATAGCAGGCTGCGTGTGTACAGTATCTTGCACCTTTGCATTCGATTTCAGGAAGATACCTCCGAGTCATTTAAATCAGAGTAACGAATTGAACTAATTTAACAGTGGTACTCAAGCATCAGAGTAAAAAGGCCTTCAGAAAAACAAATCAGCAATGGGGTTTAAAAAAGTGCTATAAACTTTTACTACACTGTTAAAAGGTAAAACACACACACACAAAAAGAGAAAGCGAGAGAAGAGACATGCTAGCAGGTTCACTCTGCCTGGAACTGGGCATTCCTCCAAAGTAGGCCACTGAGAAAGGGTAGCCTAATCAGAGAAGCTATGGGGAGGTCGGCATCACCTTTAAAGCCGATCCAGACTTTTTTAATTGCAGGGGCTGGTCACACTGAGTACTGGCTAACACCTCATATAGCCCGTGTTGTGAGATGTCACATATGTTGCCATGGATCAGGATCATTCACTTAATCATATTTTACATATGCAAAAGCAAGCGCATTGAAGCTTGGTACTGTAGGAAGCTTCGGCTGGAGGAAAGGGTCAAAAACACAAACACACACCTCAGTGCAGAAAATAACAACGTTACCTGCAAGACTTTTAAAGAGAGAAAGAGAGAGAAAAAAAAAATTAGATTTCAGTGTCACGCTAGACTGTGCCATCTAGCCAAACCTCAGTGACTGACGAACAGAAGAGCGCATGTCCTCTAGTGGCCTAGTTAGAGCATGACCTAAATCCAAAAACACTTCCAACAAGTAATAACTGGGGTGTGGAGGTGAAAAATCCATTTATGAACACGAGCTTTGATGAACACAGGAAATCTAAGAAGAGCTGATACTTTTTATAGATACAGTCGAACACTGCTGGAGGAAAAGATGCTCTGATTCTGCAGAGGATGAAGTACAGGAGAAACAATTAAGATTCAATTACTTGTCACATGTACTTTACAGTGAAAGATTTTTTTCTACATATATCATTTATAGTAGGAGGCTGGGGTCAGAGCACGGGGTTAGGCCAGGATACAGCACCTCTGAAGCACATTGAGCCTTGCTTGAGGTGGCAACTTGGCATTGTTGGGGCTTGAACCTACAACCTTCCATTCAAGGATGCAAAGTTTTAACTGTTTGAGCCACCACAATCAGAATGAGCTTTAAATACAAGTGTCTTAAAGTTGTATAAAAAATGATAAAAAATAAAAATAAAAAAAAGGTTGTGAGAGTCTTATTTTCATTTTTAAACTTCTTGTGTATGAAAGTTTGCATCCAATTAAACATTGTTGCTTGTTTAACTAATACTGCTGGGGTATCAGTCTTCATTAGCAGCTTGTTCGCAGCAAGCACGGGTCACCAGTGTGATTCCAGTTATGTAGCTTCCCACACATTATTCCCTTTCCAAAATGAACGTGTGTGGTGTGTGGTTTTCTCTGCTTTCATCCCCCCTCCAAAAGCTGCTAATTGATTCCTGTTGAAACCTCACTCTGAAAAGAAATGCTGCCTCGACATTTACACCAGCATTTCACACTTTTTTTCTTAACTGTAACCTGGACCACACTGACTGTCAGGCTGCACATTATAGACAAAAATGTGATATATGATGAGGATAATGGATGGAATGACTGATGGATTAATTCATTTGCATTTCTACAGTACTTTCTATAAAACCGTATGGTAGCTTGAGAAAACCCTTTACACTTCGGCAGCTGGTATTTATACCAGTTACAAACTAGGCATTTGTGCAAAAAACTTTTCTGACATTCTGCATAAAAAAACCCTCACAGATGAAAAGATTGTCTTTAGACAGACTGTTTTTACAACCACATTATGTGATGAAGTGAAAAAGAAAAATTCAACATGAAATGATGAAACCTGTTTATGTTTTTACTAAATTGGAGGCGACAAAGAATTTCATTAATGGAGGAAAAAAAGGGTTAAAGAACACTTTGTATTATTTTTTCTTGTTTCATTTTAAGGATTCAAGATTCACAGCGTTTGTCTTATTAATATAAACAATACTTTCGCATCATCATCATGCACCATTACCAAATCTTTACTTACAGTAGAAACAAAAAAATTTGAAAGAATTTATTTATTTTTTTAACTTCATTCCTGGAGCAGTCCTACACCCTCTTTTTAGTTGAAAACCAGTTTAAATGGAACAAAATAAAGGTTAATAACATTCCTTTAT
>JAQMYL010000002.1:24349666-24377546 GCA_030014365.1 Clarias pachynema | reverse complement strand
TATATAAACATTCTTCCCAGTACTATGTACTATGTACTATGTACTACTTCCACTTATTCCATGTTAGAATATCAGTTAACAGTAATTAAGTCATTACATGATTACATGTAGCACATTCCGTATATGAAAACGATTTAAAACACTACCATCTGCAGGATTATAAAGGAACAGAGATGTTTCACCTCCTTAAATGCCTCAGAAGTCTCAAAACTCAACAGTCAGCATGAGGGTTGAGAGGCTGCGGGTACGCGAGGGTGTGCCGCTTCTAACACACATGATTTTCGACTAATTAGCACTCACGGTGTTTTGAGACTGGTGAGCGTGTGTAATGAGTGGGTTTGAGACTAATCCGCTTACAGAGTTTGGAGAAAAGGGAGATCACAAATGAGTTTCTGTTGCGCCACTCGGAATCGTTTCTATCCAAGGCCGAGCGGCGAATCACAGGTACATGGCCGGTCATCCGATCGACCGGTTCATCTCTATAATAAACGTAAAAATTGTGCTTTTAAAAAACGATTTTGGAGCCAGCGCTGTGATACAGTAGATGAATCGCCCCACAACAGAATCAAGATTCATAACTGAATAGATTTTCCACTCATCTCTACTAGATTCAGATCGCTCAACTAGGGGATTTTAAACCTTTTAGTCCCTTTTAAAAATCTTCTACTGCTCAAAATTTTTTACTTAAAATCTGAGACTAAAATAGAACTTGTTTAAACGCTGCTTCAAAGTTACGATCCTTCATTACTTACTTCCTCGAACCTTGCTGTACTTGTGGTACGTGACCAAACACCAGTCATCTTATTGAATGGAGTGAATGTGTTTCCATTACATGTGTATGTTTCATACCCGGGACTTCTACTCTAGTGAGGTCTCTCACACACACACATAACACACACACACACATACAGTAAGCAAACCATAAGCATGACACTGCTGATTAAAGGACTTTCAGTGGTGCTGAAATTCCTAGGACTGAAGCCGTTCTGTTATTCCAGGAAGTGAAGTCGTGTTCAACAGATGTGTTCCAATAATGATGAGTAAGCAATACACCTTGACAACGAATGTTGTTATGTCAATGATAAGTAGGTGTGATGAATTAATCATTACCTCTGAGTTTATTTGACCACCCCGGATTATTCTCATCAACACTTCCAAAGTGTTTCATTTTTCTTACACTACAGCAATTGACCAACTTTTATATTACATCCTTTATAAAAAAACAACACATCACACATTTGAATCCATTGTAGTGACATTTAATGTTGTGGTACAGTAGGTTCCTGTTTTGACTTACATTACATCACAGCAGCTAGAAAAAGTCGCTCCTTCAGCAGCCTCTCTCTTTCTCTCTTCCTTGAAATTACTCAGCTGAAAGTCTTTCACATGTCGAAAGACTTAAAGCTACAACTTAACCTTGGACAGATAGGAAGCGCTGATATTAAAGACTTCTTTTCAAGATGCTAAATAAACATCTCATTCCTCATTTTATTAAGTGTTACGTTAACACAGACGAGCCGATAAAAACGTATACACGCTTCAACAGTTGTTATCTATGTCCTTTTTTAAAAACTCGAACTGAATTATGGCAGCAATGTGTAGTACAGTATTATGTTTCCTCTAAAGCTCGCACCATATCGTTCATGCTATCATGTGACCATTACAAGAGAGTAATATATTTTTCATATTGAAGTGTTTATACCTTTCCCCATCCCCCCCCCCATGTATTAAAAGGGTTTATAAACCAACAGTATGGGTGACACATAACCTAGCAGAGTCGCCTTGCACCTTTAGGGTCTGGGTTCGATTCCCGCCTCCAAAGACATGTATATTAAGGGAACTGGCGTTCCCAAATTGTCCATATTGCGTATGTGAATGTTGGCCGGAGGTTCTAACCTCCACAGTTGACCTCCACGCCCCCTAGTTGAACTACAGAGGTTCATAGATGGATGGATGAATAAACCTACATGAAAACCTTTATAAAATATAAACCTGTGATTTGAATTACAGGTGAACAAGATCATTGGACATATCATGATTTGTGTATGTTTGGTTGTCTCGTGTTAAACATCCCAGCAGCACTTGGGAACCTCTGCTTTAGGAACCTGACCAAACTCTCAGCTATATATATATATATATATATAGTTCAAATGCTGTTATGGAAATCAGGCACACCTTAAAACACACACCATTACTAATGTCCCATTTCAAAACTCTTCTGTGATAGAAAACCGTGTGTGAGAGTTATGGTGTTACTCTTTACCCTTTTGATCGGCGCAGTCCTGGGCATCTGGGTGCAGTATGTGAAAGAGGGCAGAAAGTGCTTTCCTCTGAGTGTGTTGTGCTGCCTTGTGACAGAATCATGACCAACAGCTTGAAAAGCTGTTGAAAACCCTATCTGGCAAATATACTTATGTTAGCCTTTACCTCTATTTTAAACCTTTTTTTTTTTATGTGTGTGTGTGTGTGTGTGTGTGTGTGTGTGTGTGTGTGTGTGTGTGTGTATATACGTGTGGGTAAAACGTTACCTCTGTAGATGGTGGGCAGCGGCAGGGACGACAGGCCTTGGCTTTGCATTTGCTGCTGCTGCTGGATTCGTCTTTTGGCCTCCAGGACGGGGTTTTCGAACTGCGTCCTCCTGTTAATGTGGCTGGAAGGGAGGAAACGCAGAGCTCTCGTTTGAATGCTGCTTCTCTCTCTCTCTCTCTCTCTCCACATAAACACGCTCTCAGTTTCTAAACAATGGCACGCTTGTGAGTGTACGCGGGGTGACGACACTTACTCCACGTAGTAACTGCCATATATAGGGTCGTCTATTTTCTCCCAGCCGTACGGCAGCTCTGTGAGGGGAAAGGAAAAGGTAAAAGAAAGCAGATGTGAACGGTATAACTGCCGCTTCTGAGGAGTCCTGCTGCTTAAGATGACGCTAGGGCATCAAAAAAAAAAGAAGAAGAAGAAAAAAAAAAAGACTGCCGTTTCATGGCTCTCTATCAGGCAGAAACTCGATTAAGCTGTGACGTGTAAACTGTAATTAGTTAACGATGAAAGGACCGTGTTTTCAATCCAGAGATGCTTTTAACTTGACACCGATGTGTGACTGATTGCTGAACTACTAGCATCAATACCCATCATCTTATGAGCACTCGATGACGAAGCACTGCATCCTTCTGTCTTTTTTTTTCCCTTTAAGTTTTTCTCAGAATTCATGATTTGATTTATTCATTTCCATAAATATAATCGGTGAATTCTTGTTGGAGGATGTTATTTGTTTCCTTGTTTCACTAGCACTGGCTCAAATTCAAATCACAGGTTTAGATGAATATAGTCATTCGAATATGTATTAATTCAATAAATATTGTTTCTATGGCGACAGCTCATTCACTGGAACTTTTATGCTGGACACACTTCTCCACAAGTCTAAAAATAAACAAATGAAATCATGTTTTCATATGAAACAAATGTATAACCGCTATATATCTGTATAAATGTGAGACATGTGTTAGACATTTGTGGAAGGAGTCTCCAGTGACAGCGTTTTATACAGGAACTTTCACTGAAGCACAGGGTAGGCATAAGGACGGAGGACTTTGTGGTGTTCCATTATCAGCATTTTGTTTATTTCATAGGCTTTATCCAATAAGAACCCATCGTAAAACTTTAAATGTTCTGGGAAGTTTTTTATTCAGATTTATCCTTGACTTTAACTCATAAAGTCCTTATGTGACATCTAATGGTGCATCTAACGTCTTAGGGCATTCATGTGACAATCTTTGAATTTCTGTATCCATGACATTGTTTCCAAAATGGTGGTGTGCCTGGGTGGCACATGTGACTAGCTAATTTTAAAAAGTTATTTTTTTTGCTACTGAAAGTTTCATCCTATTTAACAACTCTTATGATTTAACAACATCTCACATTTTATATCAGTATGACAGCAGATTAATGCCTGCTATCCGTTATCACCCAAATCACGATGGGTTACCAGTTGAGGCTTGCTCATCAGGGACAAACTGATCATTATGATTTCTACACTGTATGTTATCACACATTTCACAATCATTTCCATAATGTTTTTGATTCCGTAAAGCTGCTTTGTGCTTTTGCGATTTCAAAAGCGCTATATAAATGAAACCGAATTGAATTGAATATTCAACCTGTTCAGACTGCATGTCTTAAACAAAATGAAGTATAACAATTTACAGTAAGAAAATATCGTTGTAAGATATATCACATAGATCTTTCAACCCTAAAATTGTCAATGAAAATACCATGTGATGTCTTTAAATATGTCTTCCCATGTGGTTTATTTGGTCTGGTGTATTTCCGTTGTATAGCTGTTATATTCCCCATAATTTCCTATTAAGTAAAAATGGCTCTAGGGTCTTATGCGTAAAGGTATACATTAGTAAAGTACTGAATAATAGTAATTCAAGTAAATGATAACAGCAAAGCGTCAATAAATGGTTTATAGTGTGAAATGTAACTGTACAGGTATTAAAACAGTTAACCCAGTTTATAGAAAAGAAATGAAATGAACTTCCTTTAGATGTCCGTACAGCAGACCAGAGTCTAGAGTCTCCAGCAATCTTTAAACAGCGACTTAAGACATATCTGTTTCTTCAATATTTGGGTTTTAAAAAAACCCTTTTCAACAATGTTTGACTCGTGGTACTTAGATAGTGACCTTGCAACCCAGTGTAGAGATCTATCCAATGACCGAAACTTCAAAGCATTTTTGAAAGTCGCTCTGGATAAGAGCTTCTGCCAAATCCTTAAATGTTAATGTTTGCACCTTTGCGTGTGATGAACATCAGTACTGCCAGGTAACATATGTCACAAATCAAACATTCACTCGAACATTCTGTCTCCCACAATCTGCACCAACATATAATACCGCGTAAAAGTCTTGAGCCCCCCGACCTCATTTCTTCTTTCAAGATACAACAAAAAAATTATCTATGTAACAACCTCAGCAGCAACCTCATTTCCCATCTTATCTCTTCTAACCACTCAGCATTCAGCATTAGCAGTATACTAATTACCGGCCTGATCATCTGGCATCATCTGCACCTGTTTCTCACTGGTTCATGTCTTAAGTTAGATGTTTCAATGTTTCTTATACTTAAATCATGGCTTTAAAAATAATAATAATCCTCTAAAACTGGTTAGGAACAAGGACTAGTCCTTAAGGAAGCTTGGAAAACTATTCCTCAAGACTTCATAAAAAATACAAGAATATGAAGAAAGTAGGGTTGGCTCAAGACTTTTTCATTGAACTGTACAGGATAAAAAACATGCCCACCTCTACCATCATGCTATTCAATTATGTCTATATTAATCTTAATTTAAATTAATAATTTTTAACAAACACAATTACTACAGACAATTTGGGAACGCTAATAAGCTTAACCAGTATGTCTTTAGACTGTGGGAGAATACCCACCAAGCACGGGAAGAACATGCTAACAGACTCAAAGCGGGAATCGAACTCAGACCCTGGAGGTGCGAGGTGACAGTGCTAACAACTAAGCCTAAATCCAATTACTATACACTAGTCTTGTTAGAACAGTGTAGAGTGGTAGAGGTGGGCGGGGTTAAATTACACTGGCGCTAATATGGTACACAGAGCATTCAGGTCAAAGTTTTATATGTTGATATCCATCATAATATTGTGACAGAATGTTGATATAAAAGTAAGTTGCATGCAAACATTTTAGGTTTTTTGTCTATAAGACTGCATTGAAAAATGATGCTCTTTAATAAATACAAAATATAGAAATTTAGAAATTGCTGTAGTATGAGGAAATAAAACACTTCTGAAAAATAATCACCTTCATAGTGGTAACCCCTGCTTCATTTATTTGATCTAAATATATATAGAATTGTATTAAATATCTATTTTTTATTAATTGTGTAGTGTTATTTCTTAAATGAAACCATTTTCAGCACCACAGAAAACAATTCAAGCAGCTCAACCCAAACCAGACCTTCAACATTGGAAATCTCCCGATAAACACTGCATATACAGTATATTTCTCATCAGTGTCCTTTTAACTCATGACACTTGTCACAATATGTTCCTCATAGGTTTCCTGAATTACATGCAGGATTTGCTGAATAACATGCTGTAGGGATGTTAAATGTTCAGTGCATTTTTTTTTTCAGTGCACAGCAGAACTGGCCTGCCACTGAATCACCATGACGACCAAAATGGAGTGTGATGACATCACCAGCTTATTATTACTGTCTCTTTAATTCTTTATTTTACTCCGACTGTACTGTATATTTACCAAGTCAGAGGGAGGGCCATGCTTACTTCACATCTGTAATGTAACTCAAGTATTCTCACACACACATACACACGAATAATAAATACTGTTTAATAATGATAAATATCGGTATGTTTATGTTAAACTCAAGTTGATTGTGCAGAATAACAGCACAGAGTTATCAGAGTTGCTTTATTTCTCTAAACAGTAATCCCATGTCTGTAATCCCATGTCTGCCCATGTCTCCTTTCCTCAGTACGCTGAAGCCATGATCGGACTGCCTGCTTCATGTCTGAAATGCTGGCCTCCCAGGAACTCATTAAATAGCCCAAACATGTGAGGTCGGATGGGGGATGTAGCAACGACTCGTAGCTACAGTACATTCTCCGTTCCTGTAATGTGTGGTGTTCATGAATGATTGTGTGTAGAGTTCCCTAGACAGATGTATATCTTTCGCAAGTTATCTGTCAATATTTAAGAATCAAGCATTCCACTTGCTGAATGTTCACAGGATCGCCATTCACTGACGTACAGCCTCCTTTAAAACGATTTTAAATGTTTTAATGTGACTTAAGAGTCTCATCACCGTACTGTGCTTGAAATCTTCTGTGAATGTAAATCAGTTTTAGTGAGAAAATCACAAGAAATCTCACAGTAACTCCCGGTTTGACTTGATCACCCATCATATATTTACCAATGTAATTTATTTTAACTTAAATGTTATTGACAAGATAGCAAGATTTCTTGTGTATTTTCGAGTGTATTCAGTTTCATTAAGTTTCAAAACCATACTCTGTGACTGTCACTCTCTATGGGGGTGGGTGGGTGGGGGGGTTTCATATTGGCTGGTCCCTAAGAGATAATGAATATAATCATGTTCTGTGAACTCTAGATAACCCCAGCGTTCCCGGTCTCTCAGAACCTAAGCCAATCTTAGCAAGAAACTCCCTGAGGGAATGCTGGCCACTATTGCGAGAATTTTAAAGTATCAGATAAGTCACCACGTGACTTTGTGTAAAAGGTCTCAACATGGTGTGGATGTGCACAGAAAGACATCCAGGTGATAGCAAGATGATGCTTTGATTAACAGTCCCAAAATGGTAATTGAGATAAAGGTTAAGGCTGAATACAGGCTCAAAAAGCATGTTTGCTTCAACTCATTGCGGGTGTGTTTTTGTTCATGCAGTTATTTAATCACTAGTGACAGGATGGAATTTTTTCTCATAATATTTCATCCACGTTATTGTTTCTGCAATAAGATCAACAATCTCTATACAAGACAATTACATGTTCAGTGATGACGATTGTATGACTGCAGAATGCCTGTGCTTTATTTCACTGGTATGGTTGACTATGTAAAGAAGAACCACATATGAAGCAAAGTGTAAAAGAATTTGCCCCTTTCCTGATTTTTTAAAGAAATGACTTGTTAACCCTTTCCAGCCTGATATGTCAATTACTGTTTCTTATCTGTTCTCGAATTTCTTTAGATCGTGTTTCTTTTTTTTTTTTTTTAAGATCTTTAAGAGAGGTTCACTTTGTCAGACAGGGTTTATTTACGTGATTTCTTGATTCACCAGGTCCGGCAGTAATCCGGCCTGGGTGTGGCAAGTTCATTCATTATTTAGGAAGGGAGCAATTACTTTTTCACCTAGGACAAGGTAGGTTTGGACTTCTTTCTTTTCCCTTAATAAATTAAATCATCAGTTAAAAAGTATATTTTGTATTTACACAGGTTATCATTGTGTAATATTTTGTTTAAATGATCTAAATCATTTAAGTATGAAAAATATGCAACAAAAAAAATCAGGAAGTCACAAACACTCAAAAACATGGCTGATCGAGGTACTGTATCTCTCTGTTGCTTTAGATGTGTTTTTAAATCTTGCATTCTTCACTACTCAATAAGAAGCTCACAATCCCTGCAGTCATTTCTTTCACCTGGACTGAATCATTGATAAACTATTGCTTGTATGCAGCAGAGTTTGCACGAGCATGTGTGCATGGCTGAATTACTAATTATCTGAATCAGCTAATCAGAAATACCTTTCTTTAGTCTCTGATTGTCTGATTGTGTGTCACATGTCATGCTGCACCGATTAAAGAAAACACGCGGCTGATATGTTAAGAGCAGAGGTGGGGCGTAACTGAGTACATTTACGTCAGGAATTTCATGATCTGATAAATATTGCGTGACTTGCGTTTCCTTCGAGACACGCCTAATAACGTACAGTAACAGGTGTTTGAAATCAAAAGCGAAGCTGGTTGCAGGGGCTTTTGAAACTTAAAAGTGAGTACTTTTACTCAAGTACACAAGTAAATGAAGGACTTCTACTTTTACTTGAGTAATATTTGCCCTCGGGAATCTCTACTTTTACTCAAGTACAGGATTTGTGTACTTTGCATATCGCTGGTTAAAAGAGTAAATGCAAGAGAGAAAGAGAGAGAGAGAGAGAGTGTTTAGACAAGAGGAAAATACAGCACAAGTGTGTGCAGAAAGAATTATTACACACGAATAAGTTATAAATATATGTTTGCTGCCAAGTTCTGCAAAACATAATGTTTCAGCTCCACAAGACTTGCGTTCTGTTACGTCAAATGTAAACATGTAAAAAAAAAAAAAAAAAGTTGCTGTTGTAAAGGAGACCACATGATACATAATGCAGGGCCGAGTGATACATATTGGGATGTTGTACATCATAAACCACAACCAAAGCTACCAAAACTAGACAGTCAAAAACACGAAAAATATTTTCCTGGTCTCTTTCCAGTCTTCAACATTGCATTCCGTGTGAGCCTGTGCCCACGACAGCTTCAGCTTCCTGTACAGGTGTTTTATGTGTTGTGGTTTCTGAGATGCTCTCCTGCTCACCACAGCTGTAAAGGGTGGCTTATTATTTGGGTTACTATAGACTTCCTGTCAGCTCAGACCAGTCTGATCTCTCTCCTCAACAAGATAGTTTAGTCTGCAAAGCTTCACCGCATGGAACGATTTTTCTTTCTTTCTTTTTTTTTTGCATTATGTGTAAACTCGACATGTGATAATCCCAGGAGATCAAAAGTGTCTGAAATAGCCAAACCAGTAGACCTGGTACCAAGAACCATACAATAGTCAAAGTCATATTTTTTCCCACATCTCTGACGATAACATTAACTGAAGCTCTTGAACTGTATCTGCGCGATCTTTGCATGGCGATTGTGCTACTGTATGATCAGCTGATTAGATAACTGCATGAATGTGCAGTCCACACTCTTTTTCTTTGCCTTTTGTTCTGATACAGATACTGAAAGCTTGAGTATTATCACTTTACAGTTAATCTATTTCACATACAATCGCTTACACTGTTCAGGCAATAAAGTTTAAGTATAATAAAATCAGTCCTTACAAAAGGTTAACAAATAGTCAAGTCTTTTAATACATTCATTTATCTTACAGTATATACTGTACCGCTTATCCTGTTACAGGGTTGTGAGGAGCCTGGAGTCTATCTGGGCAAAAGGCAGGGTACACCTTGGACCCAAGGTTAGAATCGAACTCTCCTTTCTGGAGGTACAAGGCCACTATTTTTGTAAAAAAAAAAAAAAAACTTCTTTTATACAGTACTGTGCAAACGTCCCTCATTTCTTCATATTTTGCTTCTAAACAGCCAGACTTTCTTGTATTTCTTAATGTAGTAATGAGGAACAGTTCTCCAGGCTTCCTGGATGACTTTTTTGGCTCTCGTTTTTGGCAAAGTGCCTGTCTCTCATTTTCACACTAAATCTTTGTATGTGAGGAGTTTCAGAGGAATGGTTTTTTTTTGTTAAGCCACACAGTGACTCGGGAATCATTAAAGCATATAACCTAACGCATGAACTGGGGAGAAACAGGTGCAGATGATGACAGATGATCAAGCCTGCGATTGGTATACTAGCCATGCTGGATGCTGAGTGGCTGGAATAGACGAGAGGGGAAATGAGGCTGCTGCTCAGGTTGTCACATACTGTTAACAACCAATTTTTAAATTGTATCATGAGGCACTTTGCAGCCTGTCGCAGTAAAACATTTGATCTAATTTCTTTAATTTAATCATTAACAAGAATATTTAAGACACTGGTTGTAACATCTCTAGTTGTAACCTTTGTTGTTTTTTCTGTTGAGAAAAACAGAACAAATAGTGCAACAAGTTAGAACAATTTTACTTTGATCCAAGGGTTCTTTTTTATTGTAGAATTAATTAGCTGCATGTCAATGAAAGGTCCCAACAAGGACAATAAGATAAATGTGTGTGTGTGTGTGTGTATATATACACAATAGTGTATGTATGTGCGTGTGGTCCTGAGAGCGACTACTGATTTTCTTTCGATCGTGTTGGCAGAATAAACATTAGCCGCAGAGACTCTCGTTATGTAGAGTAAACGATTCGGGCTGAAAGCCAGAAGACCTGAAATTGACCAGCCTTGACAGTGATCGCTGATGGGTATGGAGGAGCCTCCTGGAGGTTCATACGAATCAATTCCCCCACCTACACACACACACACACACACACACACACACACTATAACACGTTCGAGACCTGGTCCAATCTGGGTTATTTCAGCATCAAGAGTACATTGTCAGTGCTCAAATACGCAGCGACTCCAAACCTTCAGCTATGCCTGAGTGGGAGAGAAAATGAATCACCTCGTCAACGACATTTTCTTAATGGAAGAGAGCAGGCTGACTTAAACCAATCTGACTGCCTGATCTATGAATTAAACCTCTTAACTGAAGGGGGGGGGAATGAGAAAACGCTCAGCTCCGCACAAGTGCGGGTTAATACGCCTTTTTTCTATATAGAATCTTTTCGACGAAATACAACGTCTATCTCGAAAACGGATCAAAACAGAGATTTTTTCGTTCTCTCAGACCTGTGGATTGAAGTAATCATTTAAATTTATATCTGTGGCTTACAAATTCTTTTAAAAATGTCTTTTATTGCAAACTAATTTACTGATCAAAGAGACTAAAATTATAGTCTCTACTTCTGTCTCTGTCTAACTGACGACTCGATAAACATATACACCACACACACACACACATACACACAGCTAAACTAACAAAGAGATCACCTTAAATATCAATCTCGCACAAACCTCCTTAAATCACTGGTCCTCCATCGCTTGTTGCCATGGCAACTGCAGAAGTCGTCTCTTTTTCAGGCTCTTTCATTCACCAAGTGTTTTATGTATAGTCGGGAGCACGGATGAGTCTAAACACGAGTGTGTTTGTCTGCATGCAAGTGTGAGTAAGACAATCAATGTCACCATGCATGCGCATTCTCTACACATACAGTATTACATCTTCCGTCAGGATTTCTAAGATTTACTAAATGTGAAACATGATAGATTTGGTTTACCTGCTTCATATTACATAACGGGAAAGCAAACATTCTTAACACAAAGAATATGTGTATTGTGTGTATAAAAAAAAAGAAAGAAAGGTGATGACGTTAGATTTTTGTGTTGAGCCAAAAAAGCAGTGTTTTTGCGTCCATCAGAATCTCAAGTGGAAGTTCTTGAACACAATCGAGACACCACGAGCCACCTGGACCCCCAAGGTACACACTGACACAGGTTCTACAGAAACGACGCCATTCTTCTAAAGATTTTCTCTCTTTAGTATTTTGCTGATGGTGCTGCAGAGCATCAATGAGCACATCGCTCCAAAATGTCCGCTAGTATCCGATTGTATTGGGATCTGATAACTTTAAGGCCGAAGCATATGATTTATGTCAGAAAGACTGTAAGAGGAAACCCACGGGAATAACACACAAACTCCATGCACACAGACTCGAAGCAGGAATCGAACCCACGACCTTGGAGGTGATTCAGTGATTCAGATACGTATAGCTCCTTTACACATGTAGCCACACCTTCTTCCCTGCAACATGGACTGGCTGGGACAGAGGCCACGCCTCCTTCATTGGAACGGATACACCTATAAGCCACACCTCATTTACCGTGACTTGGATGGATGGATAGAGAGGCCACACCCCCTTCATTATGACTGACAAGTCCAGAAGTCACTCTTCCTTCCCACCAATCCTGAGCTGCACAACAGACGCAACACACTCTTCACTGAGACTGAAAGCCATAAAATCAGCTGCAATAGTGAACTTGAGCCTGCTAGTACAGTATACACTGCACACAGAAAAGGAGACATGTTTAAACCCAGACAACACACTGGGCTGCGCGCAAACACACCGGAGAAGGCTTTCAGCTGCTGAGAGAGGCAAAAAATAGATTGCTGCTCTAATGGGGAGAAGAGTATTAGCAGTCAAGTCACACAGAAGCACTTAACAGACTGGTAGAAAGGGATATTGATTTTTTTTTTTACTGACCCTGATAAACTGCATTTCAACTAGCCAGAAGCTTTCAAACACAGTAAGTTTGGGTTTAGTGATAACTAATGAGCATTAACAATAAGACGTTAAAGCAAAGCCATGTTCAACCTCTAAAAATGCTTCTTTTTTTTTTTTTTTTAAGTATAAAGAGGAAAAATAAAAAGGTCAGATCTATTTGTCTCTCCTGTTTGTTTTGTGTTTTGGGATCATTTGCTCGAGGACATTACCAGCGTCATGTTAAATATTTTAGACGTGCAGCGAGATGCATTCGTCTGTCCTGTGTGTGTGACGCTGAATCCAAATGTTCCCAAAAGACTCACAGACTGCATGACTTTAAATTTTCTAAACTATAAGATTTAGCAGTCTCTATTATGAAAGTACAAGTGAGTAAAGGTTACTGCAAGCTAGTAATCTACTGCAAGAGCAGCAGATGCAGAAGCGGTCAGCTCATATAATATTTCCAGGTCAGGTTTCTTCAGCTTTCTAAAAGCAGTGTAGTGCTTAAATGCATCATTAATTCTTCAAGTTATTTACGTGCTTGGAAATAGTTTGGCAGCAGTTGTTTCATGAGAGATTAATGTTAAAGGTTAAAGATCTGCACTTGATTGCAAGTGTTCAATTTGCATTTGGTAGCTATTCATGGTCCAAAGAGGTGCTGATGGAAGCGAAAGAGGCCATTAGGGTGTGTGGGGGGAGGGGGGGGGCAAACCCATCTGCTATTGGTGGTTCATTCTTTAAAAGAAGGAAAGACCAGTTGGGCTCATCGACACCAAAATAGATCTTTCTTAGTGAAGAAAATCCTCTTCAAAACATCTGGTAAAGTCCAGACTGCTCTCAATGAGGTAGGATTATCATTGTCTAACACCCCTTTCTCACAACTGGTTCAATGCGGAAATATTCTGTTTGAAAGGAACAAAAGTGTAATTGGGGCTCATCGATGTTGCGCAATCAGACAAGAGCAGACAGGGGAGATATGAGTTCTGTGTGAAAAGGGAGAACCACCCAACAACAACAACAACAAGTGACTTTTTGAGCTGCGTGATGTGTGCGACCTGCGGGCAGGAGGTTCAAACAACAGTAAACAGCTAAGCCACTGATATCTTATTAAGAGTAGCTGCCACATTTGAGACCCACCTACAGTACCACACTTGAACAGCGCTAAAGCCGTAGTGCATTACGAACAATGAACTGAAGATTCAGCTGAGATTGAGACTGATCCGCAGTGCCAGTCATTTTTGGAGTGCTGTTGGAAGTAAACTTGACACAACTTGGAACATTCCAGCTTTAAGAGCATGCAAGAAATTTAGTAAAATAACCTTTTGAAAATTATGATTGGACAGCTCTGATATACGAGCCAATCCTAGAGCATGAAGGCAGGACTTAAAGGTAGTTTTTTTTTTTTAAACCTGGTTAGGTTTACCTCATTAACATGAAATCGCTATTTTGACAAAGTGCTGCATTTAGTGAGTGGTGTAAATGCGCACGGCAAGCAAAAACACCCCAACCGTCACTTCACCCACCCTTGTTTGTTTTTTTTAAAAGCAATTGATGGGCTGTATTTCCAGGACACATGCTACTGTATATCCAGTGCATTTTGCTATGGCTTCTGTCTGGCCACTCCTCAGTAAAAGGCACATGACAGACGTCTGGAGTTTGCATGAACCTTTAGCATGAATTATACAGTAACCTCAAGTCTTTTTGAGTTTGATGCTACAAGATGGTTGTTCTTCTGGAAGGTACTCCTCTCTCTACAGAGAAACACTGGAGCTCTTTCAGACTAACCATCTGGTTCCTGGTCATCTCCCTGACTAAGGCTCTTATCCTCCGATTGCTCACTTTGGCCAGGCGGCCCGCTCTAGGAAGAGTCCTGGTGGTTCCAAAAGTCTTCCATTTACGGATGATGGAGGCCACTGTGCTCATCTGGACCTTCCATGCTGCAGAAAGTTTTCTGTACCCTTTCCCTCTTCCCCAGATTTGTGCCTCGATATAACCCTGTTTCAGAGGTCTACAAACAGTTCCTATGACCTCATGGCTTGGTTTGTGCTCTGACTTGCACTGTTAACTGTGGGACCTTATATAGACAGGGGCCTTTCAAAATCATGTCCAATCAACTAGATTTACCACAAGTGAACTCTAATCAAGTTGTAGAAACATCTCAAGGATGATCAGTGGAAACAGGATGCACCTGAGCTCATTTTTGTGTGTCATGAAAGGCCATTTTTTATTTTAATAAATTTGCAAAGATTTCAAACAAACTTCTTTTACATCGTCATTATGGGGTATTATTTGTAGCATTTTGAGGAAAATATTGAACATAATCCATTTTGGAATAAGGCTCCATTTTGGAGAGGGAAAAATATTGGAACTGGGTCACTGTCCATATACTTATTTATCTGACTGTGCGTACTGTATGTGTGTTTCCTAGGAACTTTTTATATGACGTTAATTAACAAATATATTTCATGTTTCTGTGTAAGTAAAGTTAATTGCAAAAAGTACCATGTATTTCTGACGCCCTTAAAAGTTACTCATTAATACTTATTATTCTGGGAAACTTAGCTCGAGTTAGGAATCTAAGAAGAAGCCAGGAAATGCAGACACAGCAGCACAATTAGTGGCAAACAGTGAGGAAGTGGAATAAAAATTAACTCCACAACACACCAAAATAACAACTCCCAAATCCCCATATCGATGAATAAAATCGGTGTCTGTCTACCAGGAAGTTAAACCATTAAGCGTTCGGCTACACTGTGTAACTGCATTAGCCGTACTCCACACTTTACGTCATTCGCTCTGACTGACTTAATGTTTTCTTCACTAAAAATAACCTTTTAACAAGGCACCCGTACTTCAGTAACCATCACTCTGACATCGTCAGCAGCATGTTTTTTTCCGCTCCAGCAGCAAACAGAAGCTAGGCTTAGAGATACGCTTTACTATGCCAGACATGGGTTTTCTGCTGCATTATGCATGGCTTATTGATTGGAGTGTCGTGTCCTCACATAGTGGAGTATTCCACAGGTGAGGAAAAAACAGCGTGAGTCGAATATTCAGTATCGTCATACTAACTTGGCCAAACACTGACCGAGGTACTTTGCCTGAACATTCAGTGCATCCCTAGTAGCGAGCGTTCATTTATTTATAGATTTAGTAAAATAATTGATGTCACAGATGTACTGTATCTCTTGGAGCAAA
Source organism: Clarias pachynema (assembly GCA_030014365.1). Taxonomy (NCBI): domain Eukaryota; kingdom Metazoa; phylum Chordata; class Actinopteri; order Siluriformes; family Clariidae; genus Clarias; species Clarias pachynema. Next base: position 24,361,717 of record JAQMYL010000002.1, on the reverse strand, counting down.
CAACCAAAGCTGCACTGTAAACAGACTGTAGAAATCACAGCCATGTTCAATAGTAAAAGTACAGTAAGAGCATTTCCACATAGAGATGAACTGGTCGACTGGCCAGTGACCAGAATTGGCTGGTTTTCAGTTTTATTGGCCACGACCCGTGATCGGCTGATCACCCTCACACATAAACGATTCCATATCGTCTTTTTTTGGTGTTATGTTATCAAAAATCACGAAGGTTAAAAGCCTCTGACTTGCCTTATTCTCCAAATTCTGTAAGCAAATTAGTCTCAAACCAACTCATTTCACACGGTTACACAAGTCTGAAAACGCTTCAAGCGCTAATTAGTCTAAAATCAAGTTGAGTTTTGAGACTTTGGACTCATCTGAGGTGGTAAATTGCAGTTTTCGCAGTTTTCTTATAATCCTACAGGTGGTACACTCTGAACTATTTACATATTTCATCCTGTGTGGTAGGAGTGAGTTATTTGCTAAGTTTGTTTAGAAATAATAATTATGGTGGATGACAGATCATAGAAAAATGTAGCTCTTTGATTAATTTAATGTGATTTGAAATTACATGTTAACCTCTTCTACAGTGAGTCCTCTACATATGAAGATTCAAGTTACAAACTTTCGAAGATACGAACAAGCATTTGCACACGTTCAATCACGGAAGTTAGATCAAATTTCCGGTGTACATTTTCATGTGCGTGTAAAAGCACATGAAATTCCTCACTTAGCAAATGACGATGAAGCTGGTACTGCTAGGAAGCAGCACGCAATAATGATGGAGGCAAAGTAAAAAATATTGAAAGAATTGAGCCAGATGCAAAGATGGCAGACATTGCTCGTCTTTTAACATGATTCGTTCAATCATCGGCACGATCCTAAAGAACAAGGACAGTCCTAGTCCTAGTACCTAGACAATGTTTGTTGGATTTGAAAATAAACTGGAACTTGTTCATATATTGGGGATTTAAGGTATTTGAAGTTATTTTGTTATATTGTTTATTGGTTTGTAAGTGAGAAAACTAATGTTATAAGGAACGGGTTCCGTTTAATTAATCATTCATCTTTTCGAAAGGTTTAAAATTATAAAAGAAAAAAATAGGGGAAAATGTAATATCGAATTGGGATGTTTATAAAATCATGATAATTATGGAATTGCATTTTCAAAGCGAATCGGGTGATATCATATCGGGAGGTGACTGGCGATTCCCAGCCCTACTTGTATTGAGAATAATCCAAAAAGGGTGTCAATATGTTAGGGAGCATAAATATTGGACTACTGTATGTAGCAATGGGAAAAGGTAATGTGGTCTGATGAGTTCAAGCTGATCCTATTCCAGAGCGATGGGTGTGTCAGGATAAGAAGGGAAGCGCATGAAGCGATCATGCATAGTGGCCACTATACAAGCCTCTGGAGGCAGTGTTATGATCTGAGGTTGCTTCAGTTGTTCAGGTCTAGACTCAGCAATGTTACATGGCAATAAAATTAAGTCAGCTGCCGACCTGAATGTAATGAATGACCAGATTATCACATCTACAGTATGGTGTTTTCACACATGAACTGACCACCACACTGTGCACCGTGAGCAAATATATTCTACTTTACTCCACATAGACAGTAACCTGAAATCAGGATCGAACTGGAAACCCTGGAGCTATAAGGCTTTGAAGGTTTCAAAATGTAAACAAATCCCCACACCCCGTGTCCACACACACATCTCAGTCTGATTCTTGTCACATTAGGTTTATTTGAAAGCCTGATATTGTGGCATGAAGACTGCAGCCATGTCTGACTTGAAAAATCAGATTACTTTTATAAAATGTCTCTAAAGGGACACGAGACGGTTAACTCGATTGTCATTTGTGAAGGTAGACGAATATTCAGCCTCTTATTTACAGGTCTCTCAGTCACTGAAACTAGCTCTCTATCTTTAGTTGTGTTTCTTTTGTGTGTGTGTGTGTGTGTGTGTGTGTGTGTGTGTGTGTGTGTGTGTGTGTGTGTGTGTGTGTTGTTAGGGATTTTAAAGCATCGCTGTTAGCAGCCGCAAGACAAAGCTTTGTCACAGAAAGCTGGAGCATTTCAGAATGAACTGAAACTGTTTGTTGAGGAGACATCAGGAGCCATCAGACAGAATAAAGCTTGATTATCAGTGAGCATCCTCTTAACTGGGTTGGTGATTAATACACATAACCACTCAATCACACAGAAAGGAGAGGCTCAGCTGTAATTACAGCAAATCCTCACTCAAGCAGATGAGCACCGAAATGACAGAATGACAGCCTGGCAAGACTTCGCCGCTTGTGTTCTGAACTCAAACGCTGCAGATGTAATGATTTCCATTTTACGTCTCAACAGCAGCTCGACCAAACAGTAGGAGAAAACATGCGCTGAGTCGAAATGATGAGACGTTAAGGGACAGAAACAAGCCTCGCTGCTTAAACGTTGTTGACATCAGAACCTTTCTGATAAAGGTTATATAATAAACATAATTGTTTATTTTAGTTCCGTATCGATGCACTTGCTAGCTCGTCTACTATACATTAAAGCAATATCACACGAGAACGTGCTGTTGTGCTCAATATATCAGTATAGCTGTCATGCTGATATTCAGCACAACCACGACTGTGATATTGCTTTTATTCATCACTTCCACAAACACCATTCATTATCAACAGATTATGATTTGTGTATTTAACCAGTTATTTTGCTCCGCTATCACTTAACCTTCCGTGTCTGGCGGAATGAATCGACTTAAATTCGTGGAGCTGGCGACCGACAGTTAGTGCCGGACAGTTAGTGTAATTAACAGGGGATAAATTCCTAAATTACAAATTCCTTGTACGTGCAAGCGTACTTGGCAATAAAACTCATTCTGATAAGCCATGGAAGTGGTGAAAAGTCTCGCAAATCTCATAAGTTTCTCTTTATATTTCCACTTATTACACTTTCTTATATCAGCTCCATAAACTTCCTGGTTCTGGGGTTGAATCCCAAAAAGTGTCAAATGGAAAGTTAGTGCTCTACAGTATACAATCCACTAATCCAACACACGTGCATGCATGACTGGTTTTGGATGGGTTTTGGCAGCTGCTCTCTCCTCAGTACTGCGGTCCATAATCTACAGTACATTATTACTTTAAACTAGATATGACTGGTTCTGGCCAACAAATCATAAGACCGAGCACCTTACTGGGTCAGCTAATTAATATGTCCACTATCCTTAAGTAGCCAAATAACCCCCGACCGATGCGTGTGTATACGAGAAAAAAGAAATTAATTCCAGGTTCTTTTAGTATTATAACATCTTTTTTTGTATTTTGTATATATATTTTTTTTAATTAACAGTGTTTTGGATGATGCTACGAAAAGTTGTTAAGGAAACAAATCCTAACTTCCTTCCTAACTTTAACCTTTGTATATGATCATACTCAAGCTGCTTACTTACAGTTTTCAGGTAAAATCATAAGTAGTTTTTCCCATGCATTACTCTCGAGCCCACACCTGTCTCCACATTGTACTCTATTAATGCAGTACACTAAGAGTACACAACTTCTTTAAGTTAAAGAAATAAAGAAGGATTCACGAAAAAACAACAATCTTTTAAATAGGGAGATTTAAGTCACTGATAGAACCAAGGAACATGTGAAAATGTCAAATGTTAGCTAACTTGAGAACATAGTACCTCTTATGGTACAAATTAGCTGAACGACAATAGCTTGATTGTTTGCAATCATGTGACTATGATGATGCGTGATATCCTTCTGAAGGGATACGCTGACACGGTGCGGGAAAGTCCACATTACACTTGTTTAGATGATATTCCCAGAGAATGGTATAAGCAAAAGACCAGCAAATATTTTGGATGTGATCCTGATCTCACAAGGGCCGTTCGAGTCAAATCAGGAGTCGTGGTGATGTGTCTTGTGAATGGAGGCAATTACAGAAAGACTTCTAGCAAAGTTCGGTGATGAGACTTTTAGCCACCTTTTGTAGCATTTTCCTTCATACGGTGCTGTGATTGGCCGGTTAAGATGTCAATCAAATGAACATTTTGTTTACATTCACGTGTCTTGTATGCAATTGTTAAGCTCACATTAAATGTAAGTGATGATGATTAAAGCTGTCTTTTTCAATATTTTATATACAGATGAATGAATGTGCACACGAAAAAGATGTACACAAACAGATGAAATGTGGGGTACAGGCTCCAACAAAGCCAAGAAAAAAACAATATCTTTAAGATATAGAAACTAAACAACCATTTATCTACATACAAACATTGCCACATAAGATATGACCAACCTCCGGCAGTGCTCGATAAAATCTCCTCGAGGATTATCTGTTTAGTCAATCTGAGCAATCGTAAACACAAAAACCATTTTGAGAGAAAGTAATAATGCTCGCTAGGTAGAAAATCACTTCCTGAAGCCTAGTAGCAGCTGCGACACAAAACACAGCGGACGTGACATCACGTGCCAAACACCCTATACATAGTTTGCATGTAAACAGATAATTAGTTCGCTGTCACTTTAGCAAACTCCTTGAAGATGTCCAATGGGGGGAAAAAGGCTCACATTTAGATGTTAAGAAACATGTAGTGATGTAGCGATAAACAGGTAATTCTACATTCTTACTGTACAGGTACATATTTAAATACTAGGTAGAAGGAAAATTCACGCAAAGATAAAAAAATAATAATTAAAACATACGTAAGTATCAGCAACAGCCTCGGACTACAGACAATCTGAAAGCCAACCTTACTCGTCTCTAGAACTTGCAGAAATACACTTACCGTCGTCCTCACATTCCTCTGGTGGTTTGGCCTTCTTGGCTAATCGAGGATCAAGCCATGATGTTGTTTTGGTGTTGTGACTACGAAGAAACAGAAAAAAACTGTTTATACCGACATGAAGTTACTCTTACTCCTTCTGTAACATACAGCGGTGGCCAGAAGTGAAATTTTATCTTTTAATCACTCACTTACTCATCATTTATACCGCTTTATCCTGTATTCAGTGTCGCGGAGACCTGGAGCCTACCCCTGGAGACTTAGGGCATGAGGCGGGATACACCCTGGACAGAGTGCCAATCCATTGCAAGGCACACACACATTCACACACTACGGGCAATTTGGGAACGCCAATTAACCTAATCTGTCCGTCTTTGGACTGTGGGAGGAAACCGGAGTACCCGGAGGAAACCCACCAAGCACGGGAAGAACATGCAAACTCCATGAACACAGAGACGGGAATCGAACCTGGCCGGGAATCGAACCCAGACCAATATATGCAATATAGGTGCAAGGCGACAGTGCTAACCACTACAACACCTGCAACACCATTGTCAAATAATGACAATTAAGATACAGTAATAATAATATTTTTTTTATGCAATGGAATTACTATACAACAATCAATATCTTTAATTCTTCTAAACCAGCTTGATCCGGTTGAGTCAAAAAGCCGTCTGCAGTACTCTGGTGTCACTCGCTCAATCCATGCCTGCTTGATCTCTTCTTGAAGGTCATGTACACAAGATGGTTTCTTGACTATTACTATCTTTTTCACCATCGTCCGACAGTCTTCTATCGACTTTGGGTCTGGAGCTGACCCGGGTCATGGCTCCAAAAGCTGAATACCATTGTCACAACATTTTTAACTCGTTTTTAGCACAACTCTTTAGCCAGATAGGCTCGAAGTAATTAGTGACATTAAATGTTTTGTGCACTGGGGGAACTATAATACACGGCATGCATTGTCTTAATACTATTGGCCACCACTAAGGTTGCTGTATGTGACTCCATCAGCACAAGTCTTACAAAGAGCTACTCAGGGTGATAAAGCTTTCGCCCGAGTGCTAATAAGTATCCCACAAGGCCATTGGTGCCGAGGGTGTGAGAGTTCCAGTTAACAGAATAGCTATCAATAATTTTAATGAGTCTCTTGCCTCCTATTAAAAGTGGAATAGAGGAGGAGAAGGAGGAAAACATCTATCTCTCTCTCTCTCCGTCTCTCTCTCTCTCTCTGTTTTCCCCCTATTCACTCACTCTGCTATCTTTAATCTATCTTGTCTCTGATACCACTTAAAAACATTTAAAAACATCTAATATCAAAACATCTCTGTGTGATCTGTTGTCCAAAAAAACTAATTTAATCAACTAAATAATAACGCTGAATGTTTAAGATTCTTACTTCAGCACATGAATAATTAATGTATCCATGTCACCGTGTGAAAAGAGGCTACACTAATTTTTCCACATAATTCACAGCACCGTGCAGACGCTCTCTGTTGTCCAACAGCGCGTGTCTCCATATGCTCGGTGTCTTAGTTTGAAGCATACTTTAAAGTGTTCTTCACTCACTCTATGAAGTAGACTTCTCCTTTCTCGGTGTAGGCCATCTCCCAGTTGTCGGGTAGCAGCCCAAGCTCGTCATTGTTCTGCGAGTCGGCCGGGGATTTGGGGGCATCTTGCTCCTCCTCAGGGGCGTCTGTGCCTGTCAGGGTGGGCGTCTCAGCAGGGCATAACTGCGGGGGCACGTCGCCTGACGCATCCGTGCTCTTGTCTTCGTGCTCACTTGATTCTGTAAAGCAGAAATCATGTATATTTTAAAGGAGAGCTAAGGTTCAATTATTTGTCACATATTATTTACAGCACAATGAAATAATTTTTTCACATATCCCAGTTAGGAAGCTGGGGTCAGAGTGCAGGGTCAACCAGGACACAGCACCCCTGAAGCATACAGGGTTAAGGGCCTTGCTTAGGGGATCAACAGTGCCAACTTGGGGCTTGAACCCCCGACCTTCCGATCAGTAACCCAGAGTCTTAACTGTTTCAACCATGACCAAAGGGGTAATGAAAAGACTTAGAGATTTAATGAAAAGATTCAAGTAAAGAACTGTACAAAGTCACAGCATGTTCAATACACATATGCTGATGGGAGTTGCTCAGAACCCCTATGGAGTACTGTATATAGAGATGGTCCGAAAAACTATTTATATCTATTAAGAACTCTAAAATTATCATTTCTATTAATGCAGCCATATTTTTTTTTTTAATAACAGATGTCGAAATTTATTTATTCTGCCTCAGTAAATTCTATCAAATATAGATGTTTGTACAGTATGTACCATCTATGAACCACTGCACCACAGGGTTTCACAGTTCTAAGATAAATTTTTTTTTTTGGCAATTCCACCACAGCTGATTTAGGGAACTTTAGCCAGAGCTAAATTAAAGTTAAAGTTGACATTCTTCACGATGGTTCTTGGTTGCTCAACTTGTGATGTCACATGCTTTAAATCACCTAGGACTTTAACCTGACAAACTGCCAATAACAGGCTAAAAACTGTCTAAGAAATATTACAATTTACCTACCAACTGATGCAAAGTATCTACCACACATCGCCATTGATTGCTTTGATTTCTTTCCACCTAATGGATGAGTTTTTTTTTGTTTGTTTTTTTTTATACCCGTGACTACACAACCTACTGTATGCCTATGTTCTGCACTCCATATCAGATGTCACCAAATGCAGTGTAGTACAGGTAGTCCCCGACTTACGAACGAGTTCCATTCCATTCCATGTTCATAAGTCCGAATTGTTCTTAAGTCAGACAAAATAATCCTTATACGCCTTTGACACAACTATAGAATATAAAGTATACCCATCCACTCGACTAAATCTGTCCCCTTTTCACACACTGCCATCATGTGGGCAAAAACCATAATTGCAGCTAAGTAAATTAATCACAAAGTGAAATGTTGTCCTGGACACCATTTTGTCTCCATTTTCCACTCTGTTTTCTCTCTTTATTTTTGCATTGGACTGTGAACTCTGTTTTGTTGAGGATTTTCTGAAATTAGGATTATTCATTATCAGGACAGCTTTACAGGACAGCCATTTTCTATCATTGTGCTGATACTATTCAGCATTTGGCAGACGCCCTTATCTAGAGCGACTTACATTAATTTTTATCTCATTATACATCTGAGCACGTGAGGCTCAAGGGCCCAACAGTGGCAACTTGGTGGTGGTAGGGTTTAAACCTGAGACCTTCTAGACCATAGTGCAACACCTTAACCACTGTGCTACCCCTGACTCATTTTTCCCCGCATACCCACACACACACACACACACACACACACACACATACATTATACCGGACGTTTGACATTTTTAACATTACCTTACCACTGAAAATATTGTATATAATTTAAATATTGGTATCTGGTGCACTGCACTGTTTATTTTTTCTACAATACACGTGCGCTACTTTTGTGATTGAACCGAAAGTAGATCCTCGGTCTGTTGGTATCTACGGACATTTGTAACTAAATACGAAAGTTCATAAGTCGGGGACTACCTGGATCTATTCGAGTGTACTATCTAGCAGTTACTGCGTGGTATCGGATCTGTAAAAAAAATAATAATAATAATTTTTAATTATCTCTTAAAATAATGTGTCTGGTGTGTGCAAGAAAACTTCCTTAACCTGTGAATAAGGAAGTTCACACTCACCAATTTTAAAAACCTCACCATACTGTGTAGTATGTGTTAGATCATACTTTTTAGTAGTTTAGCGTACACAGTGTTGAAATTTGCCAGTTTATTGGATATTGTTCAGGTATTGACAGCTGTCCAGAATGTCACAAAAATTCCTAACCAAGACTTTCAGAATTTTCCACAATTTTTAGATCACACAAGGTCGGAATTAAAATTGTGAATGTAGGAAATCCCCTTAATAAGTTTCATGTGTTATAGCTCTTTAATTAAATTGTAGGGAGTAGGGAGGTGAATAATGGTCGACATTAAAAAGGCTCAGTCAGGAGATTAATCTTTTGATCAATCTCTTTGAGTCAAGTTCATTCAAATGCTCGAGAAGAAAGATGATATTTTAAAAGGTGCTCTTTTATTGCAGATTCTAAAATGCAATGCACTATATAAGGTGAATTCTCCAAGATTTCCAAGAGGGATGTTCAAGTCAAACTGGGACTTTTGGTTAAGGGCAAAAACTATGGTAATAATTTGCAAGTGGTGTCCATGAATAATTGTGTGTACAATTCTCATAGACAGGTGCGCCTCTTTCTCAAGTAGGCAGCAAAGTTATCAGTCGATTTTCAAGAATCAGGCGTTCCACTCCCTCAGTGTAACGGCTGTATTGTGCTCTGAGCCACCTCGCCTGGACGTATGGCCTTCTCTGAAACGTTTGCACAATTCACATGTTCTACTGCAGCATTCTGTAAATGTAAATCGGATCTACGCCGTCATTCAGGAGAAATTTCATCATAAGTCCCGGGTTGACTTGAACATCCTTCAGACAAAACAGATGAAAATCCGTTTAAAAATCTGAAAGTCAATATGAAGCTCTGTGCTGAAACCTGTGCAGGAATAAAGGACAGGCTACATCACATACTACGGAAAGAAAGTGGCTAGCTGTATCAATAGACACAATTTCAATTTCAAAAACATGCCCTTTAGATGTAGTGAGAAACCTCTGTGTGTTCAAAGCACTTTAGAGAAAGACTCCAAGTTTTGAACTTGAAGGCACTTAATTCAGACTAGGACGTAGAGAGGACCCTATAGATTTCAGTAGAGTGTCGCGGGTCAGACAGTATTGACATAAACATTACATCCACCAAAAATAAATAAATAAAATGAAATAAATACAAAGTGAGCTATGTGAAGTCTGTGTTCTCTCACTGCCTCGCAACACTATTAGATCAACCCGGTCTTTACTGTAGAACCTTCTATATGATGAATATCATCATCGTGGCACCAGCAGATGCCAAATATTCTGATGCCACAAATTCTGATGCCAGCGTAACTTAACCAAGTCCACCTCTACCTTTGTCAATAAAACTAATAGGTAATAAATGACCTTGCGGAATTAATCAATATGTTGAGCGTAGAGCATACTGTACGGATGAAAGTCTCTCCACACCTCAAGATACGATATTATCACAATACCCAGGTACAGATTTGATATATAACATATAACATTTCTCACTTAGAAAGCATGCACACCACTTAAACAATACAAAATAACTTTAAATACATGAGTTTAACATTCTACTTAAATGAAAGAGTCCGCCACCTGTAGGCTTAAAAAGAGACGACAGCGTTTTACCGCCTCTTAAGACTTGTGGTGTTTTGGTGTGTAATGAGTGTATTTCGATACCAATTTGCTTGCAGTGTTTGGAGAAAAAGGCAGACTGGAGGCTTTTTAACAAGCGCAACTTTTGATAATGTCATGCAATAACAACGCATTCCTGTCGCACCACTCGGAAGATCCCCCACCTCATCTCGATAGTAGATCACTTCACGTGTAAGGTTTGTGGTTTTCACCACATGGCTGACTTGCCAAGGAAGTCAGCAATTTAATTGATATTTGGTTGCTGGATTTAATTGAATGAATCGATGGATCAGGTTTCACTTCTGAATCGATTCATACTTTTTAAATGACTTAAGGTTTTTCAATATAGAAATAATTTGTCTAAAATTTATACATTTCCAAACCTCATGAGACCCAGACTTTACACATTATAATTTCTCCTCATTGTTCTTGTTTATTAGCATCTGATAACTAGGTGCTTAATCAATGTCTTTACAGAGAAGGGAGTTTGGCTAAAAGATAAGACACAACTGTCCTCATGAGGCTCGTACAAGGATAAATGGACAATGTAGTTGGAAGGAATATGAGGACATTCAGGTCTCAAGAGGTTAAAATAGACTCAATTTTCTGCAGCATATACAAGATTTTTGTCAAGATTATTCTTTCTTCTTCTTTTGAGTTTATGGGCAGCTGTAGTGATATTGCCACCTTCTGGACAGGAGTGCGAACACAAGACTGGCAGGAAAAGATTATTACTGATTTGTACGAGACATGACATTTACACAATCGGAAACACAAGTTATACAGAATTCCAACGCCTATTAAATACTTTTAGTGTCAAGCAAGACTTGTACGTATGTCATAAAAAGCATAACGCTTACACATGAAGTGAGCTAAATCATGCCATGAGGTGATTCTATGGATCTGAATCCTGCCTCAAAGAGAAAGAGGGAGAGAGAGAGAGAGTGAGAGAGAGAGAGGAAACACAGTGATACACTTCTGTGAAAAAGTATTTGCCCCTTCCTGATTTTTTGGCACATTTGACACACTTAAAGGATTGAGATCATCAAATAAATTTGAATATAACACAAAGCTAAATTGATGTAAAGTTTTTAAATGTCCAAACCTGTCTAGCACAATGTGAAAAAGTACCTGCCCCCTTGCTAAATCATGATTAAACTGTAATTTTTGGAAAGATGAGTTACATTTCACTTGCCACACCCAGATCTGATTACTGCCAGTCCTGTTGAATCAAGAGTAAATACAATTTTTACAATTTAAAATATTGTGAACCTTCCAATCAGAAAAAAAGCGAACATGGCTGTTCCAATCTGAGCAGGTTTCTGCTAACCTGGTGTGATAGCAATGCCGTTGCTGTTAACGACAGGACTTTCCTCCTCCTCTTCCTCAGGAGGCTCGATACTGTCCTTCTCCATGTTGCTGACTGATTTGTTCCTCTTCCTCTTCCCCTCAGCGCTGGGGCGGGCACCTGGCAGCAGCTGGTCAGTCACATTAAACAGCATGTGCGTGGGCTCCGCCGGGGGTTTGGGCGTGCCATAGAAGTTATCTAGAACCAAAAGAGAACCCCTTTTACTAATCTTCATCTGAGAACCTGAGTATCGTTCAGGGTTTACCGTCCAATCATGCAGCACAAAGATCTCATGAAAGGCAGCAAAAATTTAAATTTTCAAAAATTTCAGTATGAAAACCATCTGGAAACTTGAAGTGAAAGAAACTTTGCTAGAAAAAGGCATGTTACCCATTGCGATCGGCTTAGTTATGTGGCTTGATTATGTTTTTAAGTGACTTTCTTAATCAGGTTTTCAGTACCTCTGCCCAGTTTCTCTTTTCCCTTCTTAGTGCGTGCGTGTGTGTGTGTGTGTGTGTGTGTGTGTGTGTGTGTGTGTGTGTGTGTGTGTGTGTGTGTGTGTGTGTG
>JAQMYL010000002.1:24317631-24340025 GCA_030014365.1 Clarias pachynema | reverse complement strand
AAATCCCCAGTATTGTTGTAGAATGTAGAAAATAAATCACTAAACAAAAACAAAGAAATTTGCAAGTGATTCCAAACTTTTAAATGGTAGTGATTATACAGTACACCTGCATACGGAATGAAACAAAGAATGAAAAAAGTGTGAATTTACTCACCTTCATATGTTCCACTCTCTAGTAAAGCCCCACTTTTCTCTAATTCCATAAACCGGTCCACACTCACAAAGTTGTAGTCCACGCCTGGGACCTCTCCCTCTTTCGGTTGTCTGGTGGTGCCTGGTAATAAAAATAATAAATAAATAAATAAATAAAAACTTGCATTTCAGAATTCATGCAAAACTTCCAGTGTCTAATAAATACAGTATGTCTTAGAGTACAGCGTTATTAAGTCAGAAGGTGTTGATTGCTTTTCTATAGCAGCAGCTCTGACATTATGGCTAGATCTCAAATAACAGGTTTATATTCATGCGCTCTTTCTGATGCATTATCGTTTCTATGGCAACAGCTCGTTCCCAGGTATATGAAGGACAATTTTACGTAATCTATGATAAAATAATAATAGGACGGATGAATAACCTGTTATTTTGTAGGGTTAAACTTATTCAGAGGGTTATGTTTCTTTCATGGAACTCGTCTCAGCACTTTCCCACCATGGCAAAGACACTTCAGGACGGAGGACTGCGCATTAAGACGAGCTGCAATATAAGCTAAAATACAGGACCTAACAGCAGGAACTATGAGAGTGAGTCAAAAATTATCCGCACATTGGATGTGGAATTTATTTCAATTAATTTCTTCTTATTGACTTAATCCCCTTGCTTTTCAACAAGATTTCATATTCCCTCATTAAAAAAAAAAAATGTTTTAGGTTGAGCTGCGAGCCACGGATGCATTCAGAAGTGAATCTTCATCCCTGTGGGACTGCTTTCAGGGGACCAAACAGGTGAAAGTCTGATGGAGGAAGATCAGGACTACAGGAGGCTATAACAACTCAAAAGAGTGTTGACAGTGTGGGCAAAAGTGTGCGGACGTGCAAAGAATCTCACTGTAACGAGCACTGTTGATTGTTGAACCTTTTTCCTGATAATGTTCCAATACTGGCCTTTAAGAATCCTAGAAAACTTTAAGCATTGATGAATTTTCCAGCTGATGGTTGACTGTTGAACTTTTTCTTCGTCAGATGTTTCCGTTCCGGACTCTCCCGTTTGCTCTCAGACTTGTAGTGATGAATCCGTGTCTCGTCACCAGTAATGATTCACTTTGAGAAACTTTCACCTTCCTTAGAGTATCGGTTTGCAGATATCCAAACGCTTCCGTTTACGCTGCTCCTTGAGTTATTTCGGCACCAGGTACACCCTCAGACTTAAAAAATAAAAAAAACATGAATCACTGCACGCTGCTTTTCTTTTGTGCAAATCACAAGTGGTACATCTATTTCTGCTCGATAGCCTTGAACGGAAAGCGCTGATAAGACCAACAGAAGATTTAATATAACCAGAATGCGGATAATTTTTGACTCACCTTTGTAAATTGACGTGTGACCTTTCTACGATTTTCAATGTAACTAATGAAAATAATCATGAATTAATAGATTTAGTTAAAATCATTGGCTAATTGTTATAGTCTACTGTAGGTTGAATAACACACCTCAGGGCACGCATTTATTGGAAAATTATCAACTTTGTTGTAACTTTGTTTTGTGTAGACTCATCTCACACAAACAATGTCATTGATTATTTTTCCATAACAGCATCCCTATATTCCTATAACAGCGTTTTATCTTTTACATAATGCCTTGGTAGCGCTGCGCATAGAGTCTTAGACGCATAGGCTTAAGTTCTGATTGTAATCTGAGAAGCGGTGAGATGAGAAATAAGAAGACTGCGCTACATATCTACAGTACAGTAGCAGCGCTGATATAATTTCATCCTTAAAACTCTCCTCAATCCCTCCACACTTCTCCGAGCCCTTGAAACGGTGTTAGGTTTTAGAGGTAGGGTAAGACTTTAAATGGGTTTCCAAATAGAGCACAGAAGAGTGCACTGCCCAGCTGGAGACAGAACTTTGCAGTCAGGCCAAATTTGGTCTAGCAGCAGGTCTCGGAGCTTTACAGTGGCCCCCCGCAGAGTCGATCTCCAACAGAGACCAGGCAGTGACAAATCTGACACTCTGCATAACTTCCTACAGGATTTTAACTAAACACATCAGTTATGAGTCAACCAAAAAAAATAAAAAATTAAGACGTTTGAGATAAACGTTGTCCCTTGGTGCTTTGGTAGGCATGAGTAGCGGGAGTACATTAAGGATGGAATTTTATCTGAGCTCACAGCGTGAGAACAGATATGCTATTACAGGTCTTCAGAGAAGCTTAATGATCATAATCAATAACAACAGGCATCCTGTAATCAGGGCAACGTGATTACACGAAACCCTGCAGCTCCTGACCGTGGAGAAAGATTGAATCACGGACCAGAAATGAGATTCGAATCGTGAGTACAAGACGCACAGCGGAGAAATCTCCGACAAAGGATCGCTTTCAAAAGTAGCTTTTCTTTAGGGGGAAATTGAAATCTTGAAGAGAGATTTACTTGAAGGGGAACATTTGAAGTTATGCAAGCAAACGCTAAAATGAATTTAATACCTGCACGATGTGTAAGCCTGGTTTATGTTTCCTTATGAACATTCGGCTGAGGACATATTAAAAGTCTGACTGGTTTTAGGAATGTTTGGTTCTCAGAGAAAAATCTAAAAAGTTTTTTTTCATTATTATTTGTTCAATAACATTTAATCAGAGTATATATTTTTAACATGTGCAAAGTGGTTCTGCTGACTGTGCAGAGTTTAACTACTGGAAAAATTTGGGGCAATTTGGGAATGCCAATCTACATGTCTTTGGAGGAAACCGGAGCACCTGGAGGAAACCCACCAAGCACAGGGAGAACATGCAATCGCCACACACACACACACACACACACAAACCTTAGACGAGAATCGAACCCTGCCCCTGGAGGTGCGGGGCCACGGTGCTAACCGCTATGCCACAATGCCACCTAAAATACTTATTTCTGCCTCATTTATCTTTTTTTCCTAACTATGATTTGTGATTTTAATGTGAAGAACATTACACATACATTATAACATTTATGATATATTTAGAACAATGGAGGAACATTGCACGTGATCATACAGCCTAAAAATCTCCCAAATGTTTTGATAATATTCTATCACTGAAGCTATGTGTATCCTTTTGAAGTTTAGAAAAGAATTTGCAAACCACCTCCATAGCAATTATCCACTTCTGAAGGTGCATGAAAGAAGTGATTGATAGTTTTATACAGCACTGTGGATAAGTCACAATCCACCCCTCATTTCTTTAGATTTGGCTTCCAAAGATCCAGACTTTCTTAAATTATTTTAAAGTAGTCCTGAGCAAATTGTTCTGTCAAGTTTTTAGCTCTCATTTTCAGCCCAGTCCCTTTACTGTACCTAACCAGTTTCAGAGGAATGTTTTTTGCATGTTAAACCACACAGTGACCTGTGAATCATTCAAGCATAAAAAAAACATCTAACGTAGGGCATGAATCAGTGAGTGACAGGTGCAGATGATGAACGATGATTATGACGGTGATTAGTATACTGGTGATGCTGAATGCTGAGTGATTGAAAAAGACGAGAGGGGAAATAAGGTTGCTGCTGAGGTTGTTACATAAATGCTACAAAGGCACTTTGCAGCCTGACACAGTAAAACATTTGAATGTAGAATAAAAAATATATACAGTATAAATGAGAAAAACATATCAAGTAACTGAGTAAACAAATGAGCCTTTTTCCTTCTTTTTTTTTTTTTTTGCTCTGCCAATAAAATAAAAAAAATACGAAGGAGGATAGAGTGCTGCGTATGTTGTCACAGACAGACTGTAGTAAGTCTTATAACACTTTCAATGTAATAAATTACTGCTAGAACTATTGCTAGAGGGAAGTGGGAACTGAAATGTTTGAGTACAGCTGCAAACTACTAAATGCTAAATATCATCTACATTACAGCATTTGGCAGACAAACTGATCTGCCAGAGCGGCTTACATTGTTATCTCATTATACATGAAAGCAGTTGAGGGTTAAGGGCCTTGCTCAAGGGCCCAGCAGTGGCAACTTGGTGGTGGTACCGGGATTTAAATCTGGCACCTACCGATCGCTAGTCCAATGCCTTAACCACAGATTATCAACACTCTTGGAACAGCACCAGTCCAATCAAATCAACTGGTCAAAAGTAACTGCTGTTTAATAAGTCATATACAACAATGCTGTTGAATATATGGTTGAAGTGACTACTTGACTTGACTTGTTTTAAACTTCTCCACAACTTTATCTCTGACCTGCTCTGAAGGTGCATGAACTTAGACTTTATTTTCTCAAAAGCAAAGATGTGATTAATCAATATTTTAAGAAAATAAAAGGAAAAAACGGTTTAATAATTACGATGTGACTCGCAGTCAGAGGTCAGACACCTCTTTAACACTGACAGTGGTAGACTCATCTGAAATTTAAAGCTGCAGCTAGAGGTGGAATTTTAATAGCAATAATTCAATACTGAACAGACATTAGCTGTTTGTGCTACTGTGCTAATGTGTTTAGGTATACGCTGTGCGAAATCTATAAAAGTACACCGCAGAGACTAATTACACATTTCTTTTTATTGTGACCTTTAACGTTCGTTCGCAGTCTATAGGGGAGGATCTTTCTAAAGGTCCCTTTGCACCGCGATACTTTATCTCTACCTTAATAAACGTCCGTCTCTCTTTGAAGACTTTGATGAGGCCGGGCAGGAAGAAAAGTAAGAAAAGATGTACGGGATGATTTTGGACCACAGACTGCACACATATTATTAAAAACCTACTGTTAAAAAAAAAAAACATAAGGTTTTAGGTTTTTTATACATTTACTATATTTTAGGCCAATTATTAAGAAAAACATTTTATATAGTTCTATTCAATTCAATTCAATTTTATTTCTATAGTGCTTTTAAACAATAGTCATTGTCTCAAAGCAGCTTCACAAAATCAAAAGAAAGTTATGGAAATATGAGAAATTGTGTATAAAAATCAAGTTCTGTTTTTTCACGTCCATCTTAAATGAAAGTTGAGATGCATACAGTATTATTACAAAACATTTTGTCTGTTTTCCTGCTCTGCACCCCGATCGTGATGTTTGTCACTTGAATACTTGAACGCCGAGTGTTCAAGGCCAATACTAACAACGTTGTTTCTGGACAAAAATGCATTCCAAGGTTCAGCTCCTTGGATCATCGTGTGGGATCTACTGTAGCTTTCGCTAATGATTTCATTTTTGTTCTCCTCCTGAAAATGTTTCCTCAGGTCGATCAAATTGCAAATTTTTCTTTTTGTGATCCTGAAAGTGTTTAATATTTAACCTGGGCAATGTCACTGATATACATGGCATGAGAATAAACACAAGTCGTAGCAGTCAAACGTCTTTTCTTAAACAATTCCAGGTGACCTTTTTTTTTTTTAAAACATAAGAACTGCAAATTCCTTAACGACTGAGCATTTACTTTATTTTTGCAAAGTTATACAATTAGAATATTACTTTATACACAAAAGTGAGGCAGCCACAATGCCTACAGCAACAGAGGATTCATTCTGCATTATACGATGGTGGTTCATGTCAAACCAGAACTTACAGAGTAACAAAGTTAAAACTCCCTAATTTTCTCTATATAATCCTGTGCTACACTAATGCAAATACTCCAGCGTTTCACTAGTGCTCGAATACCATCAGGGTACAGTAGAAAGTTCGCCATACACAGTATGCTGAAGCCATGATCGGACTGCCTGCTTCACATCTCAAACGCTGGCCTCCCAGGAACTCCAATAATGTCCCAAACATGTGGAAATGGCTTGAACCGTGGTCAGGACTGAGTTACCGTAACGCAAGTGGTGTTTATGAGTGGTTGTGTGTACAGTTCCCACAGACAAATGCATCTTGGTAACAAGTCACCCATTGATTTTTAAAGATCAGGCGTTCCACTCTGTGAATGTTCACGGGAACGAATACAGCCATTTCAACAGTACAGCCTTCTTTACAACATTCCAATGTTTTACTAACAGTCTCATCACTGTACTGTACATGACTTCTGTAAATGTCAATCTTCATTCACGAGAGTCCCGTGAAATGTACAAACCCATAGTCCAGAGTTCCAGATGTGTAGGATATTTAGCAACATTATTCCTTAAACATTAGTCCTTAAATATTAGTCCTTAAAAAATCTTGGTTGTCTTTTTCCAGTATCAGAATGTTTATCACAGCTTGAACAATGCTGAAAGCAAAGATTAATGAAGTTTAATCTGTTAACCTTCAGGTGTGCTTCCCAGTCTGGCTGTGCGGTCACACTTTTAAACATGCTAATCCCTACCTGAGCGATCTCTCAGTTCTCTCAATTCTGCTCACATTTCTTCAGAAACGATGCTTTGTTATTGAAGCCTCCTAATTGCTTTATAAATATTCCCCGACACACCTGTCACAACGGCTTATCAGCAGTTATATCACTGTGCCACAGATGCCTAATATTTGGCTTTAGGAGTTTTATTCATTGGGATCCAAAGAGGGAATCGTTTTGTAAAACAGGGACCACGATCGCGAGTGAAAGTACGCTATAGCTGCGATCCGGATAGCCGATGGCATGCTGAAATAACGAGACCAGATCTAAACACACTGCAGATAAAAAAAGAGCATTTAATGGAGACTTACACACGCTATAACAAAGAAGTAATCATACACTGGACAGAGTCTGATTGCTGAACAGCTGGAAGTGACTGCGATAAGTGGTTTTTCGTTAAGTGGACACAGATACTCCACTTTTACAATTATTGATTACAAAAGGGTAAAAAAGGATATAAAACAGATTGTTTAAAACTAACACAATTTTACAAGTAATCAAACAAGTAGTATTATATTGTTCAATCATGCTGATATACTGTTTATACAGATTATGTATTGTGTTAAGAAAAAAAAACACATCATAGGTTATTAGGAAAATAATCAGTACTAGAGTTGTGTGATATGCCAATCAGTCTAATCTTTATGTTTTTGGAACATGATCCAAGCACCACAGACCCGAGGCAGGAATCGAACCTGGAACCTAGAGGTGAGAGGCCTCAGTGCTAATTACTACATCACCCTGCTGCCATTTTACATACGTTCGCTTTTTATTTAATGTTGTGGAACCTTTGAAAAACCAGACTGCAATGTTGTTGAGATGTTACACAGACGTCCTCCATTTTGAAAATGTTCCCATGTCCTTCTGATTGCAATAAACTACTAGTGCACATGGACAAAGATGCAATAAGATGTGTGTTTACAAGCTCAAAGCATTTCGATCAGAATTTAATCCTCCAACTTAGAGGTTAGGTCAGACTTCCTACCTTCCTACCTTCTGCATTATGATTGTTCACAAAAATTTAGTCCCATCTATAATTGATTAGATGCTTTATTAAGTGTGAACCAATCAGTGCTCCTTTCTTAGCCAGAGACCCAACAGATTTAAATAAAGACAAGTTGGAGAGAGTTGCTCTCATGGGGTCTACCGATCAGGAATGGAATATTATTGCTATGTGGGGCAAAAATGTGCATAAAGAATGTATTTATTCCAACAAGCGAGAAATTGTTGGATTAAGTGTTAACAGGTAGTCCCTGACTGATGACCAAGTTCCGTTCATAAGTCCGATTTGTTCATAAGTCCAACAAGGTGAGTCTTATACGCCGTTGATACAAATATACAATGTAAAGCATACCAATCCACTTGACTAAATCTGTCCCCTTTCCCCACACGGCCGTCATGTGACCAACAGTGTTGGGGGACGTTACTTTTTAAAGTAACTAATTACATTACAAAATTACTGTCATTAAAAAGTAATCAGTTACATTACAGCATTACCTTCTGATAAAAGTAACTACTTAGAGGACTTTTCCATTGCAGAAAATGAAAACCTCTTAGTGGTTCCTCATGCATGTTGTTTTAGTCAAGACCTTTAATTATAATTATTCTACCATCATCACTCAGCCCATAATCTGTTAACAGCAGGAATAACAGAGAGGGATGGGTTATCGGGGCGGGGGTGGGGCTTGTAGCACAGACACTCACACTAACGGAATGACTGCTGTCTGGCCCTTGGATTCTCCCACAGCCCCACAAATACAATATACCGGACTTTAGATGTTTTATACATCTACTTAAACACTAAAAATATTGTATATAATTGTAAATATTGATATCTGGAGAAATGCAGCGTCTATTTTTTTTTACAATACATTTGAGCTACTTCCGTGATTGAACTGTGACTAGAAAACTATTCCGCACCTTCTGACCAATCAGAATGGAGAAATCAGCACTGCATTCAGATGATATAAACAGAATCGGTATACTATGTATACTATATTCTTCTTATATAGAGCAAACATAACCAGATGCCAGTACACAAGGCTCGGCTTGATGCTCTCAGGTTATTGGTGAACATTTTCTCCCGGCTCTCATCAGTGCTCCCATTCAGAGCTGAAGTGTTGTGTTACATCACTGAGAGAAATCACAGCTGCCCCGGGTGTCTGTTTTTGATCATTTTGTACAAGAAAAGCCCATTTTGACTGTAGGGCTGAAAAATACGCCGAGCATCCGTGTGGCTCTAAAGAGCTGACACAATGCTGAATAATAAAACAGCAAGACACAAAACTCTGTCTCACTTTAGGGAGGAATGGAGAGGAGGAAGAGAGAGAGAGAGAGAGAGAGAGAGAGAGATAATAAAGAGCGAAGGAGAGAGAGACAGCGTGCACAGCTTACGTGATATGCGAAATGTTCAGGTTCTGAATATTCTAATAACTTAATAAAATATTCTATGCCATTTCTCGAGAATACAGAATATGAACGGATCCAAGTATAGAAATGTGTCAACCACTTCTGAATATTCAGTGTGTTAATGGAGATTTAGATGCCTGAATTCTAACTTATTAAATCACGGAACAGTATGCAACAGAAAAATTCAACAAATACGTAAAAGGCAGTATTCTCTATTTAGAAAATGTACAACAACATGACACAAGTGGGACGTGACATCAGTGGTGCTATTGACACTTGGAGTAACTGTATCTAACACTCATGATAATGAGCAACTAAATTGTAAACATATTACACAGTCTCTATTCTCTATCCGCTCCTATACTGTCTCTTTACATTTTAAAGTATTACCACACCAAAAAAGAAAAATAAAAAAAGTTAACTTGCTGTGACAGAATTTCAAGATCATAGGAAGGGATGCCAAATTTCAACTGTGCCAACATCAGAAGAACAGGGGTCATGTTTTAGCAAGGATCCAATGTCACCCAAAGCTGGAAACTGTATAGAACGACTACTGTACTATCCAAAAGTCTTGAGTCACCCCTCATTTCTGCATATTAAATTAAATGATGTAGTTTACATTAAAGAAATGAGAACAAATGTTACACTGCAACAGACTGCAAAGTGCCTAAAAACTGGTTGTTTATGCAACAACCCCAGCAGCAACCTCATTTCCCCTCTCGTCTGTTCCAACCAATCAGCATTCAGCATCACCAGTATACTAATCACCGGCTAATCTAATCTGCACCTGTTTCTCACTTGCATAAAAATTTCCGTCTGTCTGTCTGTATGTCTGTCCAGCCAGATTTCGTCACAGCATCATGCAAAACTGGCTGGACAGAATTTAATGAAATGTTTTTGCCTGGAGTTTAACCTGCGCCATAAATGACATGAGTAGAAGTGAAGTTATGAGTAGTTATGTGCCAGGTTATGTCACAGCATCTAGCAGTTCTTTTTTTACTAATTTACTTTAGCGCTTTTTCCCCTCGAGGTGGGGGTGGCTACACGCATCATTCGAAAAAGCCAATCAATGCGATAGTTTAGTGTGTATAGACAGAGTATACGAACGACACAGAAACATCGGTAGTGCTTGTACTGTACATGCTGCCAAAATCCTCAAGAAACAGAAACAAAATAGCGATGGCTTACTCCAAAAAAGGAAAGTGGACTATGAAAATTGAACCGTCTATGATGAATGAACAGATCAATGTACGTTTATTCTTCCTGCCTGAAGCTTAAAACCACTTTGCGGAAGATGTAATGGTTTTAAATTTTTTGTAAAGCTGTTTTTTCAGTCTAATAATCTAGAATATTGATTTCGATTGCAAATCGAACTGTTCTCACATGGTTCAATAACTGTGGATGGTTTAGTACATTTTTGTCCCCCGACATATTAAAAAAACTTTTTCTTTAGGCGTTTTGTAAAACAAATATGATAATTAGAATCTAATCTGTGGTATAACCATAATGAATTTAGTTGCTACATCTGTAGTACATCTGGAACTCTAGGCTATTTGCTTATACAAGAGGCGCTCAAGTCAACTCAGAACTCATGCTGAAATTTCTTGTGAGTGACGGCGTAAAACTGGGCCATTAAAGGAGTTCCTGGGAGGCCAGGGCTTCAGGTGTATAGCAGGCAGCCCTTTCTACTGTACCTTGATGGTATCCAGAACAAAGCATAAATGTTCACAAACAGAATGAACTTTTCTCTACTTGTCTATTACTTTTTTGGAGTGTGTCTAACAGGAACTGGAATCACATTTGCATTATGTCACGTTCGAAATCATTTCGAAAGATTACTGTAAAATCTTTGGAATCTACTTAAAGCCTTACAGATTAGACAAGATGGAGTTTAACAATAATATTCTAGACAACAAAAGCCATTTGAGACGGGCAGTTACAGTAGGACTGTGCATATGCAGTGAGTCATCATCGCAGTCGTCCTCTCCTCTTCAGACACTTCCACCCCAGACGCTCATATCTTCTTACGGAACCTTCGCATCTGAAGCCTTTGGGGAACATGAACCCTTTAACCTGTGACGTTCTGTCCGTGAGTGTTACTGCTACCTTGTTGAGTGAGAAAAGGTAAATGTTGATCAAGTAATAAAGCAAACTAGCTAGTTCAAGCTGGAGAATGTTTTTTTTTTTTTTTACTAAATGTTAATGTTAATAAAGTGATCATCAAAAGAATAGCAATTCAAGTTCCCTGCTGAACTTCTGCACTTTGTTTAAGGGTTGTTTAACCGGAACAGACAGACGGTATCGCTTATATTGATGACGCACAAAATGGCGCCAACGACACCGCACGCCATCTCCTGCCATACAAAAGACGCCTTTGGGGATACATGTGCATTTCGGTGGGGGGTCAGTCAGACAAGTCACGCGCTGGCAATAAAGACAATACGGCGAGAAAGCCATCTGCTCAGTGAGTTTAAACTCTGCTGACATCTACGATTCCGATACAGACTCTTCGGCGAACAGCTGTCCTTCTACTCAGTCGTTCCATACAGACTGATTCACACATGACAGAACAAATCAGAATGAATCACGGCTGAGGTTGAAACCCCCCCCCCCCCGGTGGCTGGAGTTATCTCAGGGCTCTGACGAAGCGATTTTCATGCATGCACAAGACACGAGGACGTCCTTTCACTGGATGGGACGCTCTTCCTGTGCGCACGTGCAGCTGCCGCTCTCGTCCTCACAAAAGGCCTGGAAATAGCACGCGTGAGGAGCAAAACCAGGCTCTCATTTGCATGCGCGGCATGAATATTTATAAGATTTGTCGGCTGGATTAATATGGAGTGCTCTCCGCGAACGGCTTTTTTTGTACAAAATGTCTCATATCGCGTGCGGCATGAGGCCTAAAATCGGAAATGGGTGGGGCAGTTATTTTTGTGCCTTCGGTTCTCAACGTGAATACGGATCAACCCAGAATAAGACCATCTGCTGAAGTGGAAAACATGCAGCACTCTATATTAAAGTTTATTTAGTTTAATAGATTGTCTTTAAAATATTATTACTATTTATTTTTCTTTTTAATGGACAACATCATGTTTAATCCCCTGCAAAAACATCTGTAAAGATGATTACATCTGGGGCGATGATTAAATCCCAGCAGGAATTTTTACGCTGTTACAATGTTGTGCGGATGGGAATTTGGCAACGTAACGGACTTTGGGGCAACACTGATATTAGGCTAATGACTTAATTTTGCAAAACAATATTAATAATAAGAACGGGAATCACAGAGGGCCAGTCGATACGATGTTATCACAATACCCAGGGGCCGATTCGATTTTCATCATGATTCTGTGTAAGTCTCACGATTTTATAAACATCCCAAATAAAAAAGTTTTTTTTTTTTATTCACTCCTACTACACTGTAAATAGTGAATAGTTCAGAGTGCGCCACCTGTAGGATTATAGAGAAGCAGCAACACTTTACTACCTCAAATGCAAACATATATAAATGTAAAAATACATTTTAAAAAATCTATTTTGAAGTCACTGTGGCGGTACCGGAATTGCATGTACTCTGAACTGTGTGAGAGCTTACCACAGGATCACTAGGGGATATTCTGTTGGTGTGAGTTTTGTAAATATGCATACGGATCAAAAAGCACCAAAAAACGGACCAGACAAAAGCAATTTACCCAAATATTAAACTGGAAAGCAGGCACAAGGGTAAAAAAGAAAAATCATCTAAAACACCTGAGATCTGTTTTGTGTAAGTGGATGCAGTTCAGACGCTGTGCAAACACCATAATACAGTTACATAATACATAATACAAACACCATAATACAGTACAGGAGTTTGGGAGCGAGCTAACTGGCATTCCCAAATTGCCCGTAGCGTGTGAATGAGTGTGTGAGTGTGTTTATGAGTGTGTGACCTGCGATGGATTATACCCCGCCTTGTGCATCTCCTGGGATAAAGCGGTATAGACGATGAGTGAGTGAGTGAGTTTGGAAGTGGAAGATGCACCTCACTGTAATATTCCCGAAAGAAAATTAAACAAAGAGCTGCGTGATACGGGAAGTTGTGGAATTCTTAACTCTTGTGGAAAACTTAAGGGATTGTGAATGTGGTCGGACGTTGTGCGAATGGACGTTATTTGGCATAAATGCTGCAAATAAATTTTAAAATGATGTTGTTTTGAGGTCATTCTAACTTTAAAAACAAATAATAACGTCCCGACCGTGGAGGTCATCGCAATGTTGTTACAACTATATTACAACGTTCTTCCGATGTTTGGTTTCCTGCCGGGGTGGTCGGGAATAGTCTTACAATAAGCTCAGAGAGTGGATCACACACACACACACACACACACACACACACCATCAATCTGATTAGAAGTAATGATGACAGATCTGAAATCGCATGCGGATCGACTTGTTCTCGGGTTTAATACTACAGCGTATTCAAACGCAGATCTTTTAATTCCAAACTCATTTTACTCCTGCGCTTTTATCCCGACCCAGGGTGAAGAGTAAACAATTAACACTCTGATCTGTTCCCGAGCTTCTGTGTCACAACGTCTTGTCAAGCAGAACTACCAGAACAAAAAAACAAAACAAAAAAAACAACTAACTAACTAACTAGGTGTCAGGATGTGTTCTCAGGCTGCTAATGAAAACACGTACTAATGTTCCTTTCTTTCCTTCTGTGTTACAAGCACAGAGTGTTATTTTTTTTCTCTCCCTCATTCTGACAAATACCTTTTCTTTTCTGGATTTAGTTAATTGCTGCTGCTGTTGCAGATTTTTCTTATTTCATGTTTCGTATTGTGTGTGTCCAGGTGTGTGCTGTTGATTGTTCTGCACAAAGGACACACAGTCTTTCTTTGTCCTGCTCCAGACCCCGACTGATTTTCAGTTCAATAGGGTTGTTTCAGTTTTAGCTCAGAGTTTGCAGTCGGTATTTATTGACAGATCATTAATTCTATTGCAGCTTGCCGTAATTTGAATGCAAGCCACATTCACTATATTTGAACTACAGCTTGTACAAGTCAAAGTGGGACTTTTGATTGTGCAGAATAACAGAAAACAGTTATACTGTAAGAGCAAAAACTGCCTTTATTTCTCTATACAATGACCTCCTACACTAATGCACATCTCCCAGCGTTTCAATGAGGATTAGAATCCTTCAAAGTAAAGACTTTTCTCGGTATGCTGAAACGCTGGCCTCTTAGGAACTCCTTCAATGGTCGAAACATGTGGAAATGGCTTGGAGCGACTGAACTGAGGTCAGGACTGTACTGGTCGATGTTCCAGCCGAGTTCCTGTAATGTGAAGTGGTGTTCATGAGTAACTGTGTGTACGTTTCCCACAGACAGAGTCATCGTTTGAATTCTTCTATACCTTCACTTATGAGAAATTTCATCGCAAGTCCCGGTTTGACTTGAACGCACCTCGTATGTCCCTCCGTGTTTACTCTTCGACCTGTAGTTCACTTATTATTTTTCCAAAGTTAAAACAAAAACTCAGATTCACAACATTATGTTATTCTGTAACAACAGTAAAGAACACGTCACACTGCACTTCAGTTAAGAGCCACAAACAGCCTACAACATTACATTTGCAGCTTCGGTGCCTTTTTAGGCCACACTGATGGTCTCGTCTCGTCGTCTCATCATCTACAGTATACCGCTTTATCTTGTGTGTACAGGGCCGCGAGGGGCCTGGAGCCTATCCCAGGAGACTTAGGGCGCGAGACGGGGTACCGCCTGGACGGGGTGCCAATCCATCGTAGGACTGCATACTTTTAAGAGCTTTAAATACTTTAAAAGCCTGTTAGAAATATAAACGCCTGAGACAAATCACACAGTAAACATTAGTGCTACTGAACCGAATTTAAAATCACAACACCCACGAATGGAATTGAGTCTTTGATTATGAGACGGTGTCCATCTACAGAGACCTCGTCATGACTCTTCGGCCTGCCTTCCATGGTGGTTTTTCCAGTCCGATATTCTCTTACTGTATGTTCGCTTCGGCGCCGCGTGTGCTCTTTTACACAAATATTTTCCAGGGTGTTCTTTTGTTTAACCATCTCGCTCACATTTTTTTTTGACTGCCTTGACTTGCTTTTTCTGATCTCCTGGACGACATCCCGTCAGAAGCTACAGTACTATCTAGGGAGTTCGCTAGTTGTGTTTTGCTTTTATGTTGAACCAGATCCCAAAAACTCAATGATAAGACAAGAACCTTCTTATTTTTAGGTGAAAAAAAATCTTCAAAAATAGAAGACGGATGGAAGAACATTAGCCTCATGACCTGATTGATGATACTGTATGCACGCCACAAAAGTTTTTTCTTTCTTTCTTTTTTTTTTTTTTTTTTTTATCTCCATGTGGACGGTTTTTCACCCAGTCCTCAACGCTGACAGCTGACAGCCTGCTCATACAGCCCCTGATTACCTGACTCAGTCACGCTGAGAGCTGAAACACAACAGGGGGAAGAAAAAAAGTGAAGTGCCTTGGGTACTTGAAGCAAGAGAACCTCAGAGCTAGAGTACTGCCCAAAATGTCTGGCTGCTAATACTTTAACCGGCTTCCCAGCGGACATGACTGCTTTCGGAAACAGGGGCGGACTTGCAGGTGGAGGTTAGGTGAAGGCTGACACTGAAGTGTTGCACTTGCTAAGCAGCGCTGAAGCTGTTATAAAGGCTCAAGACGTCCGATGGCCGGAGGCCTGAAATTTGCCTGTAATTGTGTGCAGTTTGGCGCTGACACTTAGAACCAGAGCTGCGTTTTTTCCTCTAATCCACAATCGGGCACGCCAACCTTATATGGCACTCTGCTTGCTCAGACTATAATGCCTGAATAAGGCGAACAAGCTGGAGAGTGACTTGAGCATGTGCAAAGGGTCCAAACTAACACTCACAGATTGGGCACTGGGATGGGACGCTATGAAAAATTAGATTTGATTCAACTTGTACAAGTACTAGGACAAATAAACGCCCTGTTGAGAGAAGTCGCCACATTGGAACATCGCCAGATTGATTAAGTGGACAGAATGTTTTCTATAACTCACGTAATTACGCTTAACAACCATGATCAGAGCAGATAAGCACTCCTGCCAGGCAAGACCAGCTATCTGAGGCTGAAGAGGCTACTGTACAGTACTGTCTTATTCCCTATTCGCAAAGGATTAGTATTACCAGGTGACCTCTAGTCATTAGTAATAATTGCGTAGGTTGTCTGTGATCTTAATCCCATGCGACTCGGCCATGTCTGTAATTTCTAAAGTAAAAATTCCCCTGCAAATGACCTACCATATTTCGGCGAACACCTGTGAGGTCTTGTGATAATATTAGTACTGTGCGAATCAGCATGTGTGTGATTTGGCGGGTTGTATATAATTTGTTCATGAGTTTTATTTCATGTGCGCCCTTTTATCCATCTTCCATGAATAATAGTTGGGTTTGAACGTATTTTGGGTGCTGGGTCATATCGCTATGCACCATACAACAACACAGCGTGCAGAAAGAGAAAGCTGAAAACCATCAGAAGAGCAAAAGTGGATGTTACCCAAAGCATCAACATCATGTTCGAGAGATTAAAGTCAGTAAATTCGAGTCAAATCGCAGGCTGATTCGCTTGTCCAGTATGAATGCGCCATGTGGGGGGTAATTTCTAAATCACACGAGGTCCCCAGATAATACCAATCCTGTACAAATAGGGCTTTAGGTACCCTGTGTTTCTTAGTACAAACTATTCTACAGATTTTTTTTTAGAACTTTTAAAGAGTTAGTACAAAAAAATATTTCTGGTTTTTAAACATGAGTATTCCTCCACAAAACTGAAAATTTTAAAATATATATTTGTACGCCGGAAAAGAAAGCAGCATATTATATAAGCGACCACTTTTCCGACAAAAAAACTAAGTAGAAGCTGTTGGGTTTTGCAAGCAAAAAAAGAAACAGGCGCAGCAGTCCAAGTCCTCAGGATGCTGAGTAAAACTTAGTAGTTAATTTCCTTCAGAAACTGCACAAATTGTACCCGAGACTAAACAGTCCTCAAAGCATCATCACACCAAATACTGACTTTATTTGTTTTCGGGTAATTATTGTTTACTGTTTTTTTTTTTAAAGACATCATTGATCTACAGCATGTGTTTGCATGTGTCAAACATACCTTGTGCACAGTACTGTATAAATATGGGCTTTGTAGAGCTGGTCTCCAAATTTCTCAGATCTCGGTCCGATCCAGCATCCATGGGATGTGCTGGACAAACAAATATAGATCCATGGAGGTCTCACCTTGCATTTTATAGCACTTAAATTATCTGCTGCTAATATCCTAGTGCCAGACACCACATCACACCTTCAGAGGTCTTGTGCGGTCGTGCCCCGAGGGGCCAGAGCTGTTTTGGTGGCACAAGGGGAACCTAAATCCTAGGCGGTTTTAATGTTAATTGGTTTTAATGGATCGATGAGCAAACACAGATTGGGTGATTAAAATGTTTATGAAAAATATTTTTTTTAAAGTGCAATAGGGAAAAACAAACCAAGAACATGTGCGATGCAGTGCGCAAATGAAATATTTGTATTTAATAAAAAAATGTGTAATGTGTAGACTGAGCTGTACAGCATATACAGCACGACCATGTAACAGTACTAAATTATGTGTAAATAAAAATGCATTGTATAAGATTTTTTATAAAATGCACATTAGAAAAAGCAATAAATTATATACCATCTTAAAGCAATAGGGACCTTATTAAAATATTTGATAAAATACTGGATTGCGTAATAGTTAGTGCAAAGCACAGTCCAAAGACCTGCAGATTAAGCGAACTGGCGGTCCCAAATTGCCCATAGTGTGTGCGCCCTGTGGTGGATTGGCACCCTGTACAGGGTGTACCCCGCCTCGTGCTCTGGGATGGGCTCCAGGCCCCCTGCGACCCTGAATACAGGATAAAGTGGTATAGACGATAAGTGAGTGAGTGAATAGTTAATGCATTGACCAGAAGTACAGTGAAACACCTGGATGTACCGTACAGTACAGCTTTATTGTCCACTAAAGTGTTTTAAAACAAGTAGGAAAAGGCTTTGTACGTCTTTGTGAAACTCAATCACTCTCCCAGCATTTACAAAATGGAAAATCGAAACAAAGATCAACAATAAAATTTTTTTTATTATACAGCTGATAATAAGAGTTTGAAGTAGAGGCAGTAGCTACAGTTATAGAGAGTTCTCCTGGAGATAACTGGAGACGTTAAGGTCCTGAGTGCAGTAATTATCCAGACTTAAACGGTCAGTTTCTAAATTACATAATTTTCGAACAAAAATTATTACAAAGAACAATACATCAACATCCTTCCCACCGAGCTTTCAGTCCGCTTATATGCAGAACGTGTCCGGCCCTCGCTGCGATAGTTACGGCCTTTAACGTGCACTTTGTGGCCGATTCAAGCGGGAATTAATTTAATACCTGTAGGAGGCACATTCCACTTGCTGCTAACATCAACTCTGTTGAACTTTTGAATCTGGTAGATTTATTTTCAATAACAGCAGCTCTGAGAGTGGTTCCAGCTTCACAGTATATTTATTTTAATGCAATAGCTCGTCTACAGTAAAAATTCAATAATTTTGTTGGAGAATAAAACAAAATGCAATGCTAGAATAAAAACACTAACGCTGCTTTACAGTATGTGAGGAGAATTGTTATTTAACCTTTATGATAGAAATAACTCAATATGTTGAGCTAAGCGATCTCTCAGGAACATCACAAGCTGCGTTTTTTTTTTATTTATGGCTAAAGATGGAATGATGGTTTATACTTTCTATAAACTAGGAGAAAACCGGAATTTCCTCCATCGGTGATGTTCCACAATGGTAAAAGTTTTGAAATATATAACTACTTTTATTGAAATATATAACTACTAAATGCATTTACAATTCATATCAATATATCAATCCAGACTAACAGCAAAAATCATGATGCAAATGATCGCAATAAG
Source organism: Clarias pachynema (assembly GCA_030014365.1). Lineage (NCBI taxonomy): Eukaryota > Metazoa > Chordata > Actinopteri > Siluriformes > Clariidae > Clarias > Clarias pachynema. The sequence goes on along the minus strand of JAQMYL010000002.1, from coordinate 24,321,158 downwards.
TTGATATTTTCCAAAATGTATTTATTACCTCAAAAGTTATTTAAAAAATTATCAAACGCTTAACTTCTTCTACATAAAACTCTACATAAATTCCTGGCTCTGTGTATATAACCTGTAAAGAGAAAAATAAATGCAGCCTTAGATGCAATTAGGTAATTACATGTGATTACGTGTGATTAATTGTGTAGCTGTACTGTTGAAGGAAACGAGCCACCAACCCACTGGTTATTTTCCTATAACCGCATGCTACTGTAAGTCCTTACGTCCATTATGTATACAGTAGCTTATACTGTAGTGCCAGGACACTGCTGAATATCCCAGGGAACTTAGGTTAATTAACTTAGGGAATTTAGGTGCCGATTCAAACGAAATTGCGATTCTATAAGTATGGCGATTTTTTTTTTTAATATCCCAGTTCGATTTGACAATTTTAAACATTTACAAAAGTAAAATTTTCTCAAAAAAAACAAGCACAGCATTTAAACAATAAACTCTAAGTTTAAATACAAAACTTTAGCAGCACGTATTTCTGTCATCCCCCGTCATAATTATTATTTCTAAACAAAATAATTCACTCCTACCACACAAGATGAAAATGTTCACCTGAATCCACCTGTTGGATTATAAAGAAACAGCAATGTTTTACCTCCTCTAACGCCTCCAAAGTCTCAAAACTCAAAAGTTAGCGCACGCGTTGAGCAGCCGCGAGACTAATTATTGCTTGCAGCGTTTTGAGGCTGGTGTAATGACTGGGTTTAAGAGTAATTCGCTCACAAAGTTTGGAGAAAAACAATCGGAGATCGGAGGCATTTAACGCGCACGATTTTTGATACTGGAAGACCACAATAATGCGTTTCTGTTGCGTGGCTCGGAAGGTTCAGTGCTCGGTACAGAATCGTTTATACCTGAGGCTGATCGATCACCTGTTCATGGCCAATCAAACTGAAAATCAGACAATTATCGTCACTGGACAATCGACCAGTTCATCGCTATCATAAAGGTAAAAAATATATATTTTTTTTTTTTTAAATTCTTTTGGAGTGAATCGCCACACAAAAGAATCGTGATTTATAACTGAATTGATTTTCCCCCATCTCTAATGTGAAAGCACCACATGTACAATTACGGCGGAACAGCAACATTTTACCACCTCAAATGTAAACATATATCAATTTAAAATTCCTTAAAAAAATGTATTATGAAGTCAGTGTGCCGATACATGACTCACAATACATAACTGAACTGATTCCCACAACTTGAAAACTTAGAGCTCAAGGCGGGTGAACATGTACTGTAGACATACTGTATGTATATAAAAGGGGTGAATATACTGTACAGTAGGTACCGACCCATCGAGGGCACAAGCACACACACACTACATGCAATCTAAAAACACACATCACACAAAATTTGGAAAGACCCTGAATAAGAGAACATGCAAACTCCACACACAGACCAGAAGTGGATTCGAATCCTCATTCCTGGAATTACAAAGCGATCGTAGCTACACACTAATCCACCACGTCCTCATGTCCTGTCATGATTTATTATTTACTCGAGCACTATGGGGCTCGGTGGGAGTAAAATACCACTTTCAAACATATCTAGTACCAAATTAAGACAATAGAATGCTTTTGCTTTGCACAGCAAGTTATTTAGTTCACTTGGAAAAGAACAATCAATCATTTTCCAGTCATTAATTACTGTAATCCTATGTTCAAACACGAGCTTAGAACTTTAAGCAGAAGTACAAACCGTTTAGAAGTAAAAGGCGAGTCGGAGCATCCGGATCAGCCTTCAAGGCCCGTTTTCAGTTTCATCTTCCTCACTCATAGCTAATGAGCAAGCTGCATGTATTTTCCTAATAAATGGTCTCACACACAGGTGGGTCCAAAACAGATGTGTACCATTTGCATGATGCATACTGCATTTAAAAAAAAAAAAAAAAAACAGATATAAGGAATGCTAATTTGGCTCGTTACAATTTAACACAACGTGCTGAAAGAAGTATGTGCGTTTAATGAAGCTTTATTTATCTGGGTGAGCATTTGATTTATAATTATAAGGTAGACTCTTTATTTTCTTTTCTTTTTTTCTTTTTTTTATTTGAAACAATAATTACGCATGCATGATGAGGAACGTAATGGCTCCTGTGGCACAATTCCGCAAGACCAGACACGGCATAATTGGAAGTGAATTGACGTTTGATGTACCGTGACGCAATAACACGGTGAGCGCGACTGAGGTTAGCTCGAGCGTACATTTCACAAATTTCGCCAAATTCTTACGAACAACTTTTTATTCCATCAATATGAATAATAATATTTGACTGTATTTATTTGCAGGAATGTCATGCGTGTTTAGGACGCTCCTGTTCAAACTAATGACTTTTTTTTGTTCAACTAATGACCCTGTTTAACTAGGGTACGCATATGAGGTGGCAAGTAAATGGCTATGAAATAGGGAACGGCTATAAAATGCAGCCACACAGCTGAAAAACTTCCCCAGAAACAACAAGCTCTACCCGCTAAAGCATCATTTATTGGGAAAAAAAAAGTAAAACTCATCTCAGTGGCACTGATAGTCATCAGCTGTGTGTGCGGATCTGTATGGAGGGCGAGTAAAAGGCAGATATGAAGCTGGAACACACAGGAAGTGTCTCATAAGTCATTCTGTCGTTCACCAAGAAGTAAAAAAAAAAAAAAAAGAAAGAAAGAAAAAAGAAACTACTGTAATGCTGAGATTTTGGTTTAGTGGTAGAGAGATGAAAGTGATGCTCTAAGATTTAAGAATTTTTTTGGAAAATAGGAAGTTGGAACGAACCAAACCTACATATGTTGCTCTGCCTGCATCTAATTCCTTTTGGCAAGAAAATGAAAAATAAAAATAAATAAATAAATACCATATGTGCAAAAAATGTGGGAAAAAAAATAACTTAAAAAAATTCAGATAATATAGAAAGTAATACAGTTTTAAAAAAAAGTAAAAGAATGTCCACAAAGTATTAATAATGGATTTACAGCTAAACCTGACTTATTCAAAAATTTAACACATTTTAATGAATGCATTTTATCACAAAACAGTGAACGTCTGTTCACTTCTGTGTACATATTTCCAAGTGGATATTTCCACTCGGGAGGCGAAATCATCTCCCCTAATGTGTGTGTATGTGTGTGTACTTTTATCACATTTCATATGTATTGTTTTTACATAATGCTTAGTGAAGACAATACTGAGTAGGTCCACACGGAATGCCCTAAAGCATCTGCCGTCGTCAATGTTTTCTTGATGATTAAAACAGACCAGAACTAGAGATGGGAAAAATCGATTCAGTTATGAATCATGTATTGCCACACCGACTCTGAAATTATTATTTTTTAAACTATTTTTACTTTTATAATAGAGATTAACCGGTCGATCGTGCCTACGGCGCATACTGTCAAGTTAAGTTTTGTGATTTTAGTGGCATTTGAGGCAGTAAACAGTACAGTTTCTTTATAATCCTACAGGTGGTACACTCTGAACTA
>JAQMYL010000002.1:24300154-24317531 GCA_030014365.1 Clarias pachynema | reverse complement strand
TTTGTGATTTTAGTGGCATTTGAGGCAGTAAACAGTACAGTTTCTTTATAATCCTACAGGTGGTACACTCTGAACTATTCACACACTTTCATCCCGTGTGGTAGGAGTGAATTATTTGCTAACTTTGTTTAGAGATTAATAATTATGGCGGATGACTGACAGAGATACATTTTTAAACTCTTGTATTTGAAGTTAATTTGTATTGTTTAAATGCTGCTTTTGGTTTTTAAGTGAGAAAACTAATGTTATAAGGAATGGGCTACATTTAATTACACATTAAACTTTTTTTATATCTGGGAAAAATGTAATATCGAACAGGTATAATTAAAAAATTGTGATACTTACAGTATATTATCGCAATTTTAATTGAATCGGCACATACAGTAGGTATTGCAAATATTGTACCAGGTGGTGATGGCTGATTCCCATCTCTACAAGGAACATCACACTGGTCACCTAAGTGCATTTGATTATGTAATTTAAAACAAACTCTCTCTCTCTCTCTATGGTGAAAGATGAGGGAATGAGGCCACTCGTGTATCAGGGTGACGAGTGAAGGAGAGAGCAACCAGGCAGACTGAAAGGCCATTAAAGAGTTTCGTTCCGTCACCCAGTGAAACTGTAAGACGGCTAAGCCCTGCCAAGCACACTTCAGCCGAGGAGGAGAGAGACAGTGCACTGAAGGGCGGTCACACACCGAGGTTGAATACTTAAACCATTCTGACTTCTTTAAACCGCCATGTAAGTCTCCGGTGCACAACATTTCCAGCGCACAGATACAGCCTTTTCTTCCGAGAGCGTCTAAATGATTAATCCTTTCCCTACATCAAGTAGTTAGAGAGTGTTATTATTATTATTATTACTATAAAGCCACTATCAGAGACCTGTCATGAAAAAAACAACTCTCGAGAATCTATGATTCAAATAATTTTTACAAAGCTGTAATTCTGAAATAAAAAAAAGTTACTTCTGAGAAATGAAACGGGTGTCGATGGAGAACAGACAAAATTCACAGACAAGATCTTTCGCTGGCGTCGTTTAAACACCTCATCAAGGGAATTCGCAAACAAGAACGGCACACTGTAGTGACATCCAAACACGTATGCCACTTCTTCTGAGGGAATTAGTCAGTGTCAATCAAACGGCTGGAGCTTCCGAACGCATCAAAGCCGAGCGGAGACATGTGTCCCCTTAACAAGCAGGCGCAGCAGATGGTTTATCACGCTCATCATCTAGAGCTCAGTGCAGCATCTTAAATAAGATCAGGCACAAAACAGAATAATCAATACACCACACTCACACCTCAGGTCATTGTAACAGTCCTGTGATGAGTGTTTTTTCATTCATTCATTCATTTTGATAGATAGTTTCATCCTGATCAGGGTGCTGGTGAAGACATCCCAAGACCATACACAATGCCAGTCCTTTACAGGGCACCAAGCACACACTCATTCACACATTCCCAGCAATCCAACGCTACCTGCTGCACCAACACCTGGATGTCTGGCTGATTTTGATTTCCTTATAAAGAAAGTCAAATCACCCCAAAACTTAACATTTAATTAATAATCAATAAGTTCATAATGATCATCATAATGTTTTGGAGGGAATTCCCTGTGTCCCCTTGTTTCAACACTAGAGCTACACAAGATGCTACTAAATATTCTGCACAGTAACTACAAAGCTACATAAAGCAAATTCTTATTAAAGTGTCACTATAGCTCTTCAAAAACCAACACAGATGACCTCTATCACAATCACAATCACTATTCTACTAATCACACACACATCATGACCCACACATAGAGTAAACCTGGGAGGTGCAGACCAGGTAGCTGGACCATGCAATCCATAGCAGGGGACACATGCACACACCACAAACTAAAAGCAATTTGGGAGCACCAATTAGCCTAATCTGTCTGTCTTTGGCCTGTTGGAGGAAACTGAAGTACCCAAAGGAAACCCACAAAGTATAGGGAGAACATGCGAACTCCATGCACCCAGACCCCGAGGTGGAAATCGAAACCTGGTTATCACTTGTCATTCGAGAGATTTTTCAGCCATCAGGACCATGAACTCAGCTCTCATAGTCTATACCGTTTCTGTATGACTTTAAATGGTGATGTGGTCAGTTAGTCAAAACGTAATCTGTTGCCGAAATACAGTGTGGCACTAAAAAATAAAAAGTCGCCCCCTTAAAAGCGGGATGATTTTTCATGTTCAAATTCAAAATCTTTTGTTAGATCACATATCCGGCGTACATTGTCACGCGTGTGCGGCGTGCATCGCAGGATGTCCGGAAGCAAGTGTAAAAAGCAGCTGCGATGAAGCTGGTACTGCTAAGAAATGGCAAGTAATGAAGATCGAGATAAAAGTTAAAATAATGAGAGAGAGAATGGAGCGAGGTGAAAAGATGGCAGACATTGATATTCATATATTTATAACATGAATATCGTTCCACTATCAGCACGATTATAGTCAATTGTGGTAGTATCCTAGCATCTAGAAAAAGTTTGTTGGACTTACGAACAAATTGGACTTACGAACGAGCTCTCGGAAAGGAATTCCTTCATATGTGGGGTATTTACTGTACTTGACAGTGTTTTAACACCTTCTGTATATCTTTTAGAAACCAAGCTTGTGCAAAACATCACAGCATAAGTGGGCTTGAAAACAATGTCATGTGAAAAATCTGCCTTGTGTCGTACAGCAATATATCAGATCAGTGGAACTGCTGACTTACAATCAGAATTCAAAACTCCTGAACACTTTGTGTGACAGATCGACCTTTTGTGCGTGTCTCAGGGATGCTAATGCGCATAATCAACAAAACAGAGGTCATACTGTTCACGATGCCTTCTGTTTTGGTTTCTGTCAAAAACGCATCCTTTGCTGCTATTGATTTAAATCAGACAGTACCTACTGTATGCTGATGCGTACGGTGAACTTTTGCCCGGCAGTCAGGGTGAAGCGCCAGTCACAGTGGTGCAGAGATGTGAGGAAAAGATCCGGCGAAAAATCTAAGGTGTCAGCTCTTCGTGAGTCGTACGAGCCGGTGCTTAAATTCATCTCGAAGTGCAGCTCATCAGGTGAGCAAGAAAATGTCATAAAATTCCACCTACAAGCTTCTTCCACCTCCATACAAGCCGAGGAAATTAATGTGAAAATTTATTGCAAATGTAGGCTTTTTACCTAATATTTTAATTATGCAAATAGTGCAAAGAACCTCCTGTACAACTGATACGATTGCCAAAAAAATGAGAATTGAAGGGCGAGGATTCCTGATGCGTTCACTTTTAAAATATATCAAACTCCTGCTTAATTAATGAAAGGCAAACGTAAGGAAAAGGAAGCAAGGAGTCCGTACTCTTGAGCGTAAGTGTTCACTAAGCAAAACCGCCACAGGGCGCGGGGACAGTATTGACAGTGATGATGATGAAAGGTTTTTTGTTTTTTTTTCTTTGAGGAAATACATGAACAACGCATGCATCCATAGGAAAGCAATCAACACAGGACGTGCAGCTCGAATGCTGACTGCAGGAAATGAATAATCAAGAGGACACAACGTTCAGCCACACGCCGGGCTATTTTTAAGACTCGGAGGCTCAAGGCTATTTATAGAATGATGCATTTCGCCTCGCCGGTGAGAGTGTAAATATTTTACTATCTGTTCCCCTAATGATTCACGTGTTCTTAACGGTACGCTGGTATGGTTTATTATTCCTGAACTACTGTTTAACCTGAGGATATTGCTTTCGAGATTAGCTGTGTTTAACCTTTTAAAGAGATATTTATCTTTCTATCCGAGAAAACGCGGCCGCCCAGACTAATAACGCCGCCCGAAATGTCACTTTTTCTTTTTTCCTTTTTTTTCCTTCAAATTATCAAATCAATGATCCGCACAGGCCCGGCTTCTAAAGAGAGCTGTTGCTTTCTGTGATTCGCCTCATTAGGAAGAGGACCGATTCGAACGGGGGCCGCGAACCCTCGAGGAATTCGAAGCCCTCACAAATCCACTCTCCTTTCTTTTTCCGTATCGATTCGGCCATATTCCCTCCACTCTCTTATCCTCGAGCTCTTAAATCTGTCACCGACGTCCAGGAGAGTCCCGCAGAGGCCGCCGGCTCTGGATACGGCCTTAATGAGGCCTCGGTTGAGGGACGTAATGGGAAACTTCGGTACGCTCTGAGATTAAGAGAGAGAACGAGAGACGCGTCCAGGAACAGATGACGGAAAACGTGCGCGCCGGAGCTTTCCATCACTTAACACACTGTCTGTCGTTGGATCGTCTGAGTCTGCAGCTGCGATTCGCTCTCCAGACACGACTGAATGCACAGAAAAATTCTGCATGTGGAGGCGCAAAAACACCACAAAAAAGGAAAAAAAATGATCAATTCTCTCTTTTTTTAAACAAAACGAATAAGCTGATTTCAAAGATGCTATTTTTAAAAACGACCAGCTTGCACTTTAATAATTCATCCTGTTCAACACACATGGGACAATGAAAATCTGAAACAGGCACGCTCCAGAGCAGAGGTCATTTTTTCCACCGTATGCAGTAGAGTCGCTTGTCAGAATGTGCAAAGTTTGTGTCTTCGGTAACCCTCTTCCACACTGAATGTCACTCCTGGAACAAATACAGATCTACATTTCACCCAATTGACAAGAGCGAAAGGGCAAACCAGCAGCATGCATAATGCACATACCCCGTGGCCGACAGTTCGTCCTGCACTCTTTCCAGCGCCGCGGCCCTGTGTTCCTGCGCTGGGGTACAGTACATCATGGAAGCACAGAGACGCACCTACAGCAAAACCCTGCACCTCGTTTAACCTGCCTGATTGAGGTTTCAAAGGCTTCGGGTAAACCAGTGGGGTTGTTATCAAGCGTGCACATCAGGTTTGATCATATTTTACATCTTTAGTAGATCCAGATCACAGTCTTGTTCCAGCTACGTGCTCTAGTGTGGCGTCTGGAACATCTAAAGCAATCGCAGAGGGAGAGGAACGCCGCAGACTTTCAATTTCAAGTCTGGGATTCCAAACAGCCTGGAACAACACATCACTGTGCTGACAAGCCTGGTGAAAGCTTCAAGCAGCCTGACAACATGACGGCAGCAAAATAGTATCTTTCTTTCGTCTTCGTTTCCCGTTCGTATTCCAGACGGCAGTCTCGGCAACGCCGCTCCTATTTGGCGAGCAGCAGGGACGATAACACTATTTAAAATGACGTTTTTTAACCGGCAGGTTAATACAGGGCCTTTTGTAATGAGCAGCTCACGGTTGGAGGCGCAAGCAGACATGGTGAAGCAAATACGCAAGTCTGTGAGAACTGTCAGCTCTGGGTAAGTCTTGGGGGCCTGCTGCCCTGTGGAAGGACAGGCCTTCATTATGCGTCCTGATGTCTAAGTGACTGACAAGGAGAGACAGCACCGCAGCCCTGAGGTGGAGGACATTTCGAATTTGTGCTGTCACTGTTCGTGGGCTCGAGCCGGGGTCAGTGAACAGCGCACAAACAAAGTGGCTGGCGGACGGACTTTGGCGTCACACTGCACCATTTTCGCGTGGTTATCACACAGAAACAGGCTTGCTAACTCTTCAGCAGTGTGCGACCCATTCACGAGGTCTATACATTTGGCTTTGCGTGCTCATGGATATTCTGTTAAAATTGAATATTTTTAAATACAGCTGTTTTACAAATCGGTTTAAATTCCCAGTTTCCAACACTCTAGCTGAAGATGATAGCATTTTCATTGAGATATGCAGAAAAACTGAAATACTGGAGCTGAAAACCTGCAGCTTTTGTTGAACATAAATATATTCATAAAAATACATAAATATCACTTCTGTTTTGCATTTTCAACAAGCTTTTAATTTGTTGACCTTCTGTCGTTTTTTTTTTTTTTTACTCGCGCTCATATATGGTAAGTGAACATTTCATGCCATTGAATTCTTTATAAAATATCAGGAAAATATCAGCCAACTTATTAATGACAAATGAACGAAGCACAATAGGGCCTGTTGCTACCAGGATAATAATCATTAGGAAAAAAATAAACACGACCATCCGACGAATTAGAATCAAGCTTTTAACAGCACTCTGGTAAAAAAAAAAAAAGCTATAAACAACAACTTTTAAAATGTGAAATAACATGTGCTTTCAGTTTGGGAGAAATGTTAGCGTATATGCAAATGGCGCAAAATGAACTCTAGTACATCTGCAGAGAGCTGAATGATCAATCAACGGGATTCCAAAAGTGTGTGTAATGAGGCAGGAGAAAACAGAAGAAGAGCTTCTGTTGTGTCTGGCTCTGCCAAAATCCTCCTGCCCCTCTCTGAGCTAAGCTAACACAACTACATAGACAACCTCTGAGATATGGACAAAAGTAAAAAACGTGTGTGTGTATATATATATACTGTATATATATTATATATATATATCATGTATTCGTTTATGAAGCACTTTTTGGCTCTCATTTCTAGTCCAGTCCCTGTTCCTAAGGAGTTTCAGAGGAATATGTTTTTTTCTTTGTTAAGACTTTCTTTGTTGGCCTATGAATCATTTAATCACTAAAAAACAATCCAACTTAAAGTATGAACCAGTGAGAAATTAAGTGCAGGTGATTAGTGATGCACGGGTCGGGTAACCCGCCCTGCAAATAAAGTGACAATTTCTTTACCCGCCCCAACCCGACCCACAGGTTACCCGCGGAGTCCGCGGGTTACCAGACGACCGCGCATCACTACAGGTGATGACAGATGATCAGGACGGTGATTAGTATACTAATCAGACGAGAGGGGAAATGAGGTTGCTGCTGAGATCATTTCACTCACTCACTCACTCACTGGTCTATACCATTTTATTCTGTATTCAGGGTCACGGGAGCCTGGAGCCTATCCCAGGAGACTTAATGCACTAGGTGGAGTATACCGGATGAGGTGCCAATCCATCTCAGGGCACACACACGTAAACACTACGAGCACCAATTAGACTAATTTGTAGGTCTTTGGACTGTGGGAGCAAACCGGAGTACCCAGAGGGAACCCACCAAGCACGGTAAGAACATGCAAACTTCATGTACAAAGAGATGGGAATTAAACCTGGTCGACAATCGAACCCGGACCCTGGAGGTGCAAGGCGACAGTGCTAACTACTACACCAATTTGTAAATTGTATTTTAATCCACTTTGCAGTAAAACATTTGTTCCAATTTGTTTAATTTGATCGACATCATTTTTTATTTCACTTAATATGAAGTAATTATGGTAAATGCTCAGTACTGCCTACTGAACAGCAAGTCTTGATTCTTATTGGTCAAAAAGCAGGAATTCAAATCACATTAATGTACTTGTTCTAAAGTAATACAAATGTCTAATTGCTGATGGGATTTAAAAGTTTTAAAATAAGAGTCGGAACTGAGGATCTTGCAACTTTGTGGTTTCTTGGTAACATTCAAGCTGTTGTTTTTTTTAGTCTTTTAGTCTTCTTTTAGAAAAAAGAAGGAGGAAAAGAGGTCCTGGTGTGTGGCACATGATGTGTCCCTCTTTATATGGATTTGAGAGAACAAAAATGTGCTGTTACTGGAAAATAATCAACTATACAGTAGGTTGGCAACAGTAAGTCAAAATTTGCCTCATGCTGCAGCACACCCCTGCAGCATTGACTATTTACCTGGAACCATATTAATTGTTAGGTTTTTATTCCTTACTTAAATTACAAACTTCCCAATGTGTGTTCAATATTAAGAACCTAAGTCTTACTGAAAAACAGTAAGTGTATTGTGCATGAAACAGAAAAAAAAATGGATGTACTGTATATCATGAGGTCTGAGTAACATTCAAAAGCCTTGAACTGAGTAACAAGTCAGAATGTAAATAATGTACTGTATGAATGTACATACAGAATAAAACTTTCATACATCACATCGAAGATTTACTCAGGAGATGAACGGCTCAAACACAGGCTACAAACACGGGCCCAGATTTACAGTAGGGGGCATGAACTAAATTTCACATTGGTCCATTTTTAGGCCAATTTTACACATTATTATTTGATTAACAAAGTGATCTTAACAAATTCTTAACTGATATAAGAAGCTAATCTGGACCGTAATTATCTGCCTTAGAGAGAACGTGGACTGTAATGTGTGTGTGTGTGTGTCTGGCGTACACTGCTAAAACATGATAGCTTGTAATTGTGAGTCTCCCTATCGCAGTTACACCGCAGGCCATAATCATTATTTTATTAATTTTACTTTAATGTTCGTGTGGGGGTGTAAAAATCTTGTGCAAAACAATAATTTATGTAAACACGCACTGAAAGCAAAATAAAGCTAAATTCATCAGAATGCAAGCGATTACGGCAATGTCAGCAAGGCTTTGTTTTTCATTATGTGTATGATACACATCCAGATGGAATTACACTATTTTATTTACCAGAAACGTCACTCAGTTCTTTCCACCAGTAAAACCTAATTATTTGCAAAACAAGCAAGATTAGCCACCCGAGTCGGCTTGTTTCTCTCTCGGCTAGTCGCTCTGACGCATAGTTAACGCTTTACGTTTTTGGCCTCCCTATCTCTCTCTCTTCCCATGCAGCTCGGTTACGTTAATGACGTGCGGGATGAACACGTCCAGAGCCGTCTGCTCATGACTGTGCTGCGAGAGCATAAATCAAAGGCACTGTTTCTTGCCCGCCGCTGGGTAATTGTGATGTTTTGCGCTGTGCTGTGGCAAGGGGGGGGGAGGGGGCTCCATCGGCAGAACTAGAGGAGAGAGGGATGGTTGCCTTGGAAACCCTGGTCTCAGACAGAGCGAAAGAGAGCGATGGAAAGACAGACGGAACAGATGAACTACAGATACAGAGTATAGGACGACTGCTGGAGCGCACGATAAACGTATAGCTGGTTGTGGAACTGTTGAATGCTGGATGAAGAAATAAGAGCGAGAAATGGATAGAAATGGGGAAACAGGCGAGAGGAGAAAATGATTGATTCGAGAGATTCAAGCTCATCAGCGGAGAAGTGGAGGGGGAAAAAAATCAACAGTAAATGACATAGCATTCCTTAATAACAAGAGCTCTTAGGAGACGGACGTCTTATTTTCACATTTCTATTTTAATCCCAAACGAATAGAATATCGATCGGGTCACGGCACAGATTCCGGATAGATATCAAGGTTTTTAATTCACAGCAGTCTGTGAACAGATTCAATAAGACAAAGCACCAACATCTTGCATTGTAAAGTCTATCATTCAAGTCCATCAAAAGCTAGAAATAACCCGTTTTTTTTTTTACTCCAAAAAACTAAACGGAAAACGAAAGGTACAAGGCTAATGTGGATTCCCATAATTAATTACCATGCAACTTGGAGCATCTGTTCGAAATTAATTTACCACTCTGAAAGTGAATTTACAAGTTCATGAGCAAATGTCCCGAACCTGAAACTAATAAATTCTTGTTTGCTCGTGTAAACAGCTACATGATTCACTCAGCGTTGCTCTCTCAGAAGCAGCAGCCGAACATTTAATCTTTTCACAATAAAAAATGTTGATACAATGACTTCGTCATCATCGCCATTTTCATCATCATCAAAACAATCACTGATACTCTACAACCCAAGCACACCAGACTCAAGGACGTCAACACCAACAGGACTTTACAGCTGTAGGGCTGTAATTTATTAACCTTGTTTCTGGAAATCCAACAGACTTTGCCATAACAATCTGCTGTCTTGAGTCATGAATTTGTATAGAGCTTTTACAGCAGACGTTGACACAAAGCAGGTTTGGAGATTCTGATGCAGAAAACTGAAGTGACAGCTGTATAGGAAAATCTCTCAGATGACCTAAAAAGAAGATTTGGGCATACACTAGTTTGGGGAAGTGCAACCCAGATTATGCCGAATTATAACATCTCCAGCGATAGATGCTTTGGAGGTTAAATCTCAGACAATAAACTTTACATTGAGTCCCCTAATTGGACATAAAATACCAAACAGTGTGCAAGCTAAGTAAAAAATAAATAAATAAATAAAAATAAAAAATGTATCGTTACTTCTACAACAGGCAGTAGACGTTCTTATCCCAAGAGACGTACAGAAGTGCTCTGTAGTCCCAATCAAAAAAACAGCATCAAGCAAAAAAAACCTGTTAGTCCAGGAAACCAGCAAGAAACCACACAAGTCAAGTGTTTTATTTTTGCTCATTTACTATTTCATAAAATAAATAACAATAACAACAAATCTTATTATATAAAAGAAACAGAGGATTACTCACAGGGCACAGTGCGGAGGTAGAGGTTATCCCGGATGATCTGCTGGAGCTCGTGGTCCACCGATCCCTTCTGGAATCGTAGGTTAAGGTAATGGCGGAGGTCTTTATCTACAACACCTCCTGCGGGACAAAAAGAAAACAGAACTCGGTCAGTGGTCCCACCTGAGAACGCTTCTCGCTGCTTTAAAAGTCATCAGGGATCTGCTGAGGTTCCATGAGCATGGAGACTTGAACTATCACGCCAACTAATCAGGGTGTCGATTCCAGGGATAATCCAGGAAAGACTTTGCTGGAGAACATCTCTGAAGGGGTTGTTTTCAAGCGTAAAACAAAAAAATATTATTATGATAATAAAAATAGGAGTCTTTACTCAAACAGAAGTCTTTACTCCATTCCCCTTCGCCTGAATCTCATAACTACTTGTCAGATTAACAGCAGCAAGAAGATCGCGTCGATACGTCCCACACATTAAAAAAAAACATTTTTTGAATCAAGAAACGCCAAGAATGCATGATCTACAAAGATCCTTGACCATCACTGATGCTCTGAATGTCCTTTCCCTCTGTCTCGCTCTCGATCATAACCTTGAACGTTCAGTACAGCCAAATGTAGCCAGCCATTAGCCGATGAATACAACAGCTAAAGCTCCCGACGGTGCTCAGCGTGTTAGTGTCTAGTGTTGCCCGGTGTGTAATTACACAGCTTCTACACATAACACTTCCCCCACCACCACCACAACCACCATACACACACACACACACACACACACACACACACAGGTGAACAAAAAGCCGGCGCCGGCATTCTGGACATTCTTCATAGATCAAGACTCAACCAATCAGCTTTGTGTTAAAAGCACTGCAGTGATGTATTTGTGAGCATTTGGTCACACATCTATGGCATTACTAGGGGTATCAGCTTAAATATCATTCATTCAGTACTGCTTTGACATTGGGAATGTAACATGTTGATCAGGGGGGGAAAAAGCCACAATGGAAAAGAGAGAGAAAAAAACATAACGGTAATGCAATGCGATGGAAAAAAAAAAAAAAAAAAAAAAAGACAATGGAAGGCAATGCAAATTGTGCCGAATGGAATTTTCTTCTAAACATTCATCTCTGGTCGTCATCCATAATTAGCCAAACCACAACCCCCCACCACCACCACCACCCCCTTCTTCCTCCATCAGCCCAGAAACCTCATCATACCTCATTTGAAATCCAGCGGCCGCTTTCTGCTGCATCTACAGATGATGTTTAGCGCACCGGTTCTCTCAGACAAAATCCTTCCTCCCTGACAGGTGACTTCGATTTCAAAACAGTCCCACCGTTCACGTTTCAATGGAGGCAGACGCGATGAAGTCCACCCCCCCCCCCAACCGACCGTAATTTGTAGCCGTGAGCGGACGGAGGGAAAGAGCGAGGGAGAGAGAGAGGGAGAGAGAGAGAGAGAGACCGAGAGAGAGAGAGAGAGAGAGAGAGAGAGGAAGAGGGAGAGAGAGAGAGAGAGGGAGAGAGAGCGGGAGATGGAGACTCGTCCACAGGCAGGAGACAATAGTGAAGAAAAAGCTCTCCCAGCAAGGAGCCTATCACAACAGTGGCTGGATTCTGATTGGCTTGAGCAATAGTACGGTCCTACAGCTCCCCCTGTCTGCTCTGTCTGCTCTGTTTCTCTGGCGTGTGTGATATAAATGCTTGTAGACATTTCAGGAAAAAAAAATTTTAAAAAAAGAAAAGAAAACAACAACAACAACAACAACAAAAAAACGGCAGCTTTTTTGGACCACATGCTTTCTGTTAACTGGCGCTTGGAGAACTGTTTGGACTCATGAAGCCAGCAAACATTAAAGCAGAAGATCTGAAGACTTTCTGGATTTCCGTCTATTAATCATCTTACGTAAACATTGAAATCAACTCCAGGCTGGACTCCATTTGATCAGCTCCCACAGTGCACAGTTTATTTCCAAACACACCTGGCTCGAACATTCACGCTACTGAAAGTTTTAATTAAGGAGATCAGGTGTGCTGGAGCTGAAATTACACTTTTGAAATCTCCCCAGGAGGACAGCTGGACGGCCAGCTTCCTGGGAATCATCATACGAGCAGAGAAACAGATCGAAACTATTTCAGACTACAGAAAACTGTCTACTGTGTAAAAAAAATATATATATATAATAAAAAAACCTGTATTAGAGCGGTGGTATCTCAGCTGGATCAAACCGAGCACTTGAAAAATACTGTAAAAGCCGACCAATGGAAAAACTGCAACTCCATGAAACATCACAGCTGGTGTAGCAGATAATTTTTTGCTCTGGATGATTTTTTTTTTTACGTTTATATAAATTATTGATCTGAGATCAGACTAGTGACGGTTGATTTTTTAAAATATCTTTTTCATTCTTTCATCGTCTATACCATTTTTATCCCTTATCCCAGGAGTCATTGGGCACGAGACAGGATACACTACGGACAATTTGGGGGATGCCAAATAACCTAATCTGTATGTGTTTGGACTGTGGATGCAAACTCCACCAACACAGACCCGAGGCAGGAATCGAACCTTCGACCCTGAAGGTGCAAGGCCTCAGTGCTACCCACCGTGGTTCCTGCTTTTTTTTTTTTTTATCATATTTTATTAATAGATACATCAACTATTCTCTAACGGTTAATCATGGAAGATGACCGAAAGACTGAAGGACTATTCCTCAATACTACGTACATTAAAAATACAAGAAAGTCTGGATCTTTGGAAGGAAAATTTGCAGAAATAAGGGGGGGATCAAGACTGGGCAAGCAAATCAATCAAGTAGCACTAAACACAACAGCTACATTTACATGGACAGCATTTCTTCAATCTGATTTAAATCATTCGGAATAGAGATTCCAGTTCAGCTGTTTACGTGGAACCTGATCTGATAAGATGTGTTTACATGATTAAAGCATTTAATCAGAATACATTTTCCTATGGCAAAGTGGCTCTGCTACTGCTGCGAAGCGTTTAATCTGCTGGAAATAGAAGAAGAGTTTTTCTTCAAGTTTGAGGTTAGGTTAGGCTTCCTGTCTGTTCTGCATAATTGTTTGTTTGGTTCGATGCTTTACTTTATATAATCCTGTACAAAAATCTTGAGCCACCCCTCATTTCTTCATATTAAACTGAATTAAATTAAATGATGTAGATTAAATTAAATTAACAAGAACTACTTCTTACTGCAATTGGCTGCAAAGAGCCTACTGTATTTCAAAATTAGTGGTTTGTCTAACAACCTCAGCAGCAACCTCATTTCTCCTCTCGTCTGGTTCAGTCACTCAGCATTTAGCATCACCAGTATACTAATCACTGTCATGATCATCTGTAATTATCTGCACCTGTTTCTCACTGGTTCATGCCTCACATGGTTCATATATATATATATTTATTATTTTACTTTTTTTTTTTATTATTATTCCTGATAGGTCACTGTGTGTCATAAACAAAACATTCCTCTGGAACTGGTCAGGTACAGGAACTGGATTAAAAATGAGAGCCAAAACTTTCATATAATCATATATCCTTCAGGAGGTCTGGAGAACTATTCCACAATACTACATTAAAAATACAAGAATGTAAGGATCTTCAGAAGCAAAGTATAAAGAAATGAGGGAGGCTCGAGATTTTTGCACAGCACTGTATGATGTAGTGAACCAATCAGTGCCCCCCTCTTGAAAGTAAAGACAGATGAAACAGACAGCGTTGTTCTTACGGAGTTTACCGATTATGGTGGTGGACAGTCCTGAGAAACGTATGAGATTGACTTTAGATTTCTCCTAATTGTGTTTTAGAATATCAGCTAACTTCCAGATCCCGGGGTTGAATCCCAAATATCATAAAGCTAGTATGCTATAAGAATCCCTAACAAAAAGCAGTAAATGTGAACACAAACATGTCCCCAGCAGTCCGAGGTGAGGGCTTGTAAAATACCATATCTGAACCGAGAGCCCGATATGACAGAGTCACGAGACTCCTTTCACATTATTTACAGCCCAGCGACGTGCAAATTCAGATTGACTAAAGATTGTTATTTGTATTATATACAAATACATTACAATGAAATATACCATATAAAGTTCAAATTGTCCATATGTTTAACATGGCAAAAAATATTATTGAAATGCTATGGAAATTTACAATTGCTTATTCTGAAACACAAACAACAGATTCGAACCTTGGCTGAAAGAAAATTGTTATTGACTGGATCTTCTTAAATTTTAATCCAGTTTAATCCCTGTCCAAGAAGCTTCTGATGCGCGTGAGAAGCCAGTTGGAACTGCACAAGCAAACATCCTGGCTGCTTTCCACATTATAGATGTGTTCTCATCGAAACACAACGTTGCCTGAAATCCTAGCTGTACACAGACCGCACAGCGTCATTACTGTGTAGTAAAAATCAGGCTAGGTGACCTTGGCACATGAAACGATAGCTAGGCTTGTTTCCAAATATGCGAAGAAGGAAAAAAAACAACAAGCTTCCTGTTTCCCAAATGCAATGCATCATGGCACAAAGATCACTGTAAGATGACAGAGAGCGTGTTGCTTTGAGCTGCTGAAATTAGCATATCACTACAAAGGTTTGCTGGAAAAGCGGCGACAGGAAAATAATATCAACCTCTGATCGCTCACACATGTCCGCTAGACGACGGATGCTCCGCGCTGCTGTGCTGGAAATCTCTTTTGCATTGTCAAATCTAAAAGCTTTGATGCGTGTGGAGAATTGGTCTTCATACATTTCCTGCGCTGTCATGGTACGGAAATTAGAAGTACTGAAAAAAACGAGGCCTGGGCTGTAAAAAGGTGAGTCGAACAGATTGAGCAGCAGCTCATCATTTGTCAGAAGCCACTGACAGGATGAACAACAGAAGGACCCAGAACGCAAGCAGTCAGTAAAATAACCATCTGAAATCACTCCTCTCTCTGTCTCTCTCTCTCGCCACACTATTATCTCTCTCTTTTTCCTCGAGGCTGTCACATCACCGCTGCCTGCTCGAAGTACTCATGACAGATGATGGTTGATTAGCAGATCAATAAACAGGCATGCACATACACATGAAAGACGTTCAAAGGCAAAGTATTTCACGGACATTATCATGCATGCACACGTACACACACACACACACCCACACACCTGCCAACCCTGTATATTCAGTATATTTTCTGAAATCCTTCCACAAATCTCGTGTCTAACACAGACGGGAAATAATCAGGGTTTTACAGTTACCATCAGGCACTTGAAGAGAACAAACTGTTTTCATTAAGACACGACTCACTTCTAGGCATAATACATTATAACCCTGGTGTACGTTTAATTAAATGCACACTCGCTACATTGTACATGGCAAATGAGAAGAAAAGAACAAACACCATGGGGTGTGCTGTTATGGCAAAAACAGTCAAATCGGGCATATATACTGAGATATACTATATTAGGCAGCAAGTAAACATTTTTTTTCTTGAAGTTAATGTGTTGGATGCAGAAAAAATGGGCAGACGTACGGATTTGAGCGACTGTGACAAGGGCCAAATTGTGATACCAGGTGACTGGGTCGGAGCAACTCCGAAACTGGAGCTGTTGTGGGATGTTGCTGGTCTCCATGATCATGTGATCCTGTCAACACTTTACCGGTATATACAGTAACTGATCAATCAATGTTACTGAATTCACCTGTTGATGGTGTTAGCATTGTGGCTGATCAGTGTACATATTAAAACACATTAACTGAATGTAGTCAAAGATTTCTGAAATCCTTCATTGGAAGCCTTTATTTGTCACATACACATTACTGCACAGTGAAATACTTTGTTTGCATGTTCTTGTATATCAGGAAGCTGGGGTCAGACATGCTACAGCTTTGGATCAAATAGGGTTAAGAACCCAACTGCAGCAGGCTGGTGGAGCTAGGGCTTGAAACGCTGACCTCCTGAATGGTAATTCAGAGCTTTAACACAGTCACAGTAGTGGAAAAATGTAGTTAACTGATTCTCACTACATATATTAGAGGTGTAACGGTATGCAAAGTCAGGTCTCGGGTGCTATTCCTGACACGAGGATGGTAACAGCACTATGTACTGTATGGCAAATAGAGCAAACAATGATTCTTTTAAGTAAGGGATATTTAAAAATATCTCAACAAGTTATTATACAAGTATCAGCTTTAGATTAATCAACATATAGACTGAGTCAAACCCAGGAGATTTAGGATACATCCTGGACTTGCACACAACCGGTAATTTGGGAACGCCAATTAACCCAATCAATGTGCTTGGACTGTGGGAGGAGACTTACCAAGCACGGGAAGAACATTCACGCACACAGACATGAGGCGAGAATCAAACCCTCGTCCCGGAAGGTGCAAGGCCACAATGCTAACCGCTACGCCACCATACCGCCTACATACAAAAGTATTCATTTGTTAAATCTAAAACCCTGACTACACAGTGAACTGTTAGAGAAAGAACTCCCACTTCGTCTGTTGAATGCACCAAGGTCGGAAATGACGCCATTCTGACTGCCGAAATACTTACAGCATTATATTTTATATAAACATGTTTTCATAAAACATGGGAAAACCTGTAAAACTTTTCAAACCTGCACAAATTCCAAATCTCTGAGGTGGTTTAGATGTAAATATTTATCTCTTCAGTGGAGTGCTGCCTGTTTATGTTGCTTTTATCTCTTTATTTTCCTCTTTCTTTAAGCATGCAGTGTTTATAAGCAGGACATCATTTACGAGATATTTTTCAGACTACGAAGGCTGTGTTTTAAATTCATTTTGGTTTAAACTTTTATCCAGCCCTCAGAAATGTTATAATTATACACAGTACTGTGCAAAAGTCTTAGGCACCATATTATATGCTGTACCAATTTTGTTATATATTTTATGTACAAAATCATTCAGTATTTCCATATATAACTTTTATAAATTAATAAGTAAATAACATTACAGGAGAATATATGCATGGATGTAAAGAAAAAATATATAGTAAAGACAGACCAGTTTTCATATTCTCCAGCAAGCTCAGTAAAACCTAACAACTATTTTCTTATAAAACTGCACAAATCTGTGTCTAAAACTCC
>JAQMYL010000002.1:24241183-24276849 GCA_030014365.1 Clarias pachynema | reverse complement strand
CGCTCCTTCCGCTTGCGTGAGCTCACAGACGCCCCTGATTGGCTGTAGGGCCGTGATTAATGTGGGAGCACGAAGTACCTCTCATCCCGACCCCCTCTGAGAGAGCTCGGCCAATCAGCTCTCTCCAGACCTCCGGCTGCGACAGGCTACAGCATCACCCGGGAATCGAACCAGTGATCTCCGGATGAAAGGGCGAGAACTTTACCACTGCGATCTTCAGCGATCTCCGGATGATAGGGCGAGAACTTTACCACTGCACCACTCAGAGGCCTTTTGGGTGACATAAACGCTTCTTCTTCGTTGGTGTTTACTGGCGGCTTGCATCCGGAAGGGCACTTTGTCAAAAGCGCGCTGTCAACAAATTATTGCACAAAACCATAATGCAAGCTTTTAAAATGAAATAAAAGAAGCTACAAGGCAGAAGATTTTGCCTCGATCATTTTTTGTAATCGAATTATGCGAGTTACTCGAGGAATCGTTTCAACCCTAAAATGAGCTCCAGGAATGACTTCAGGAATTGTGCCTAGTTCCTATTTGTGGGTAAATTTTTATTTTTGTAATTTTTTTATTTTGATATTTTTATTACCATTATAGTTACCCTTTTTTTTTTTTATAAAGATGCCAATAATTCTGGGATGCATTGAACTTCTTCACATCCGCAAGATGTATATGAGTGATGATCAAACTTTCTACAATATGCTTTATCTATCTTACATAATCAGGATTGTTAATGCTCCAACCAGAGCGATCCAATACAACATGTATGACAACAACAAAACAGACGAGGAGGAGGCGGGGCTTACCACAGGTCTGCACTAGTGCTGCTCTTAATGATAAAACCACCATATCAGTATCATCTTACTGAAGCTCCTTATGCTGTTTACTCTATTTGCATATTTTTATTTAATGTTTAATTTATTGTATAATGAGCCAGCAGGACTTCTCATGTATAAACAAACTTTGAGGCTCATTTAGAACTTTTCCCTAATTATTTTGGCAGAAGCATTAGGAAGATTCTAATGAAAATAAAAATGAAAAAAATTTTTTTTAGTTCTGGTCTTCCTCTACTTTCTAAATCCAGAGGGTTTTTTTTCTCTAAAGTCTGTTCGAACCTTGTTCCTGCAGATGCTTTTACTCTTCAATCGTTCCTTTCTTCCCTGTATGCATATGATGTTTAATTCTCAGGAGGATCGTCACTTGAACTGAGTCTGTACTGAGTCTCCTAACTCTGTACTCACTTCTGTCCTCTTTACCAAATCAGCTTAAATGCAATCTGATGAAACGCAGCATTAGAATAATTTTGAACAGAGAAAATTTTAACATAGATAAATATAAAACTGCAAATGAATTAAAGGTGGACTGAGTTGGGGTTAGGATTTGTCTCAGGGTGGGTTTCAGATTGTATACTTTCTTTTTTTTTTTTTTACATTATGCTTTTCCCAAATAGACTGATAGCAGTGGACAAATCTTAAATCCATTAGCTTGCTCACCAGGCAAGCGTGAGCTCTAATGTGCTGCTTTAATGTCTTTTGGTTGCCTAGAGACCTGATTAACTAGGCTAAAAATGGTAGCTAATATAACATAATAATGTATGGCAAGCTAGTTACAAGCAAGTACATTAACACAGACAAAGATTATAGAGAAAGAGTACGCTGTCCCACCCACCCAGAGAACACGGCCAATTTTTCTCCCCTGGCTCCCAGCCAAAGACAGGCAACTCCAGACTAGGGTAAAAAAAGGGGTAAACCCTTTTCTATTGTCCCAGCTGCTTAAGGTATATACAGTATATGCTATGTTTAACCGCAAGGTTATTTTAATTGGTTTTCTAATTATGAAAATATTAGCAGGCAATGACACACTGGGATAAGTGCATTAGTAAAGCAGCGGATTATATAAAGAAATAAAAATAATTTTTACTCTCGTAACTGTGTTGCGTTATTCTGAACAATGGTTAATTTATTCATTGTCACAAGCACAAGAAAGGCAAACACTCACAAACGCAATCATACACAGCAATTTGGAAAATCCACCTTCACCACATGTCTTTGGACCAGGAAACCCACAAAGCATGGAGAGAAAATACAAAAAACTTCACACACACCGACTAGAGGTGAGATTTGAACCCCCAACCCTGGAGGTGCAGTGCAGCAGTGCCAGACAGTGTTCGCCATAAATATGCATACCAGATCAGATTTATAAAAGTCAGTTCTCAGTTGTAACCTTGTACAATATAAGAATATATCAGCAAAATTACATTGCAATGACACCCAGTGATATTTATCTGTAATTACTTTATAATACTAGACCTTGTATGTGCACAAGGAGTGATGCAAAGACTCACATGTATAAAAATATGCCCAAAAAAAATGATTTTTTTTTCTCACAAATAAAATGAGAGATGAGTTAATGAATATCAGAATCTGGAATTATTTGCACACATGATTTGAACCCTTAAATATTAACAGGCACTTTCTGAAAGACTTCTTCCAAACTCTTCTGCTCTCGCTTTAGGCAGAGACAACGATCCAAACACGTAAATCTCCAATCCAATCACGATTCGTAAACCTGCACACTTCAATATTTTTTTTTGATTGCCTTTAGCTTTGATTATTACAGTACATGCAACGTGGTGGCCCGCTGCGTTAAAACGATTCCTCATGCTCCCAAAACCACTCTTTCACAATTTGAATCCTGGAATATGGCTGTTTCATCAAGGGAGGAAAAATTCCTTAGATGTGATAAACTGGTCATTAAGTACATGCAGGTTGTCAGCTGACATCAATTTATTGCCAAATACGTTGCTGAATCCAGACCTGACAAACTGAAGCAATCCCAGATCATAACACTGTCTCCGAAGGCTTGTACAATGGGCGCTATGCATGGCTTCATGTGTTTCCCTTCATAACCTGACGTGCCCATCGTTCTGGAATGGGCTCAATCTGAACTCATCAGACTACATGGCCTTTTTTCCATTTTTCCAAAGTGCTATCTTTATGCTCCCTATCAAACTGAAGGATTTTTCCTGATGAGTGTCACTAACAAGTGGTTTTCCTATGGCCACACAGCTGGCCACAATCCTGTGAGTTCTCATCACACTGTGTATGCAGAAATGCCATTATCCCTATTATCACTTCACTATTAAACATAGCTGTGATTTCCGCTGTCGATTTTTTAACCATCATCTTCACCAAGAGTATAAAAGATCTCCATTCATTATTTTTTCAACCACATTTCTACCATGAACTTCCATAAGGTCCTCAGTTGATTTCTATACTTGATGCAGACTCTTCTGAAAATGCAATTTATTTCATCAGGAAATGTATTTAACAAAGTATATATTAAACTTTTTGCTTGATGTGCATAATACTGAAATGGTAAAAATGCTTTCTTTCCTTTCTTTCTTTTTTTATTAAACTTAAATCATTTATTGTGATATTTTAAAATGGAAAGTCATGATCTGAGGACAAAAAAAATCTATATCACACAAGCTCAGTGAATAGAGTTATTCATCCTTTAGGTATTGAATGAGAGAAGATGCTACTGATCTCTAGGGCAACTATGAATAAAAAATGAATAGCCTGGACACATACTTCTCATCCCAGTCACCAAGACTAACGATTTGTTCATGTCCAGCCAACAGAGTTACAACAGCAGGAAGGCTGTCTCGCTGAATATAAGCTTTATGGCTTGATCTGCCTTTGCTGACTTAGATTTGCTCTTCTAGAAAATGACTCAGTATGGCATTGAGTATTCTGTACTGAGGAATAATATAATAATATATATATATATATATATATATATATATACAGTACTGCACAAAAATCTTAGGCACCATGTTATGTATTAGGCACCATATTATGTACCAATGCTGTACCAATTTTGTTATACATGTTTATCATGTCTGCATAATTATGTACAAAATCATTCAGTATTTCCATATATCACTTAAAAATTAATAAATAAATAACATTACAGGAGAATATATGCATGGCTGTAAAGAAAAAAAATATATAGTACAAGACAGACCAGTTTTCAGATGGAAACAAAAAACCTAATGTACGCTAATGTTACCAGAAAAAGTCATATTCTCCAGCAAGCTCAGTAAAACCTAACAAGTATTTTACTTATAGTACTGTGCAAATGTCTTGGGCACATACAAAAATATGGCATAAGCAAAAGATGCTTTTGAAAACATTTCTGCATAAAATAAACTTATATAAAGAGCAATAAAGATCAATAAAAAATTGTAATACATCACTAAATTTTTTTTTCCACATTTTTTGTTTTCTTACACTAAAATAGTAGAAAAAATAAAGAAAACACCAAATTCCTGATAAAAAACATTTGTGTATCTAAGCTGTAAGATATGGGGTATTTCTGGCTTAGTGTTAGGTTTCTCGCCTGCGTAAAACCTGCGCCAGGTTGTGTGTAGATCTGGTGGTCCGCCCTGGTGACCCTTTGACGGGAGCAGCCGAAGAAAAAAATCGCAATACAACACTTAATATTTTTTGTTCCAATCTATCTACTATCTATCTAACAGTCAGTCCCTGTTACATTAAAACCCAATCACATCCAGCAGGCCCATCAGATCGGGACACGCCTGTGTAATGTGTTAAAAAGCCTATACTGGGGCAACATAACACATTCGAGTGTGTTAGTCACACTACCAACATGTCAGCGATATGATGTTTTTGCCCGTCCCTGAGCTAATGACATTGTAAATGCTGTACTATGGTTCGAGCATGACTGTATGATGGTCTCTCTCTCTCTCTCTGTGAAAACAACATTATCTTTAAATACAACACTGTATTTTTCAGTACCGGCGAACTGGATCTCCGTGTATCACATTGTTGTCTGGAGATTTTCGCAACTCCTGTGTAACTTGTCAAATATGCACAGTGCCTTCAGAGGTGCAAATTGGTACCATGGGATTTTCGTAGTAAAGTCAAAGCAGTTCGATTTACTACACCTCACGTCAGATCTCGGAGAGGTCTGCTATACCTGTGTGCTTCATGCAGACTAAATAAATCACACCTCCTTCAATTCTTCCCTGTAGTGTCACGTGTATTTTTACAGCGTGCCTCGAAGATTGTGAAGCTGATAAATTCAATTATGTGCCATTGTTCTTGTTATGATGCCACCACTCAGGGTCCTCTTTCCCCCTTTTTTATCCACTGTTTACAAATCTTGGGCATGATGACAAAAAAAATATTTTTAATTGTGTTACATTGCAGAGCAAACTTCAACAGGCTTTTCATGGTCACCCGTGCAGATCTGACATAAACACAACATCTGTGTGAGACTGTAGGTGTTCTTGTGCAGTTGTGCATGAACACACGCACGATCCATCCATTTTCATGATCCATCCATTTGCACAGACAGCTTTGTTTCATAAAGCGTGCACTCTGACTACATGACTGGACACACTGGATCAGTTCTCAGGCACAGGCCCACAGGGGCTAATTCAGCAGCGGAACACACGTGTAACCAAGGCAACAACAAGCCGCCAAATCTGTGAGATAGGCCGGCGGGTCGGACTGATGTTGACGCAAAAAAACACAACACGATGGCGTCAAAACAAAGCCACTGGCACCTACTGTCGGCATCCAGAGCTGTTTAGGCTTCAACACGCACACGCACACACATACACAGCCACGTTAAAACGGATAACGGAACGGAGGCAGCGAGACGAGAGCGCGCAGCGGGGGCGCGCCGCTGTTTACGCCGCTCCGCAGCCGTATCCAGGCCGTCTTACCTTGCTTCACACACTTGAGGCGAAACGGGTCTTTGCAGTGCTTGATGACGGCCAGCACGTCCCGGGTGGTGAGGCCAGCCACCGGCGTGTCGTTGACCTCCAGCAGCAGCTCGTCGGCGCACAGCTTGCCGCTCTGGATGGCCACCTTCCCGTGCTTCACCTCTCCGAAGTAAGGGAAATTCCCGTTCTCAGCGCCGCCGCGGAGCTCGAAGCCCAGCTCGCCCTTGTTGCGGGTGAGCACCGCTTCGTGGACCTTATTCGTCCAGTGGTTTTTCTTCTTCAGGCTCTTGGACATCGCGGACAGAATTTCCTTCCGCTTAGCAGCGCGTGCCTAACGGGCGGCTCTTCATCGGGTCGCTCGGTGCTTCGGCGCCGGTACGAGGCGCTCTTCTTCTTCTTCTCTTTCTTCTTCTGTCTGTTCCACTTCTTCTTCTTCTTCCTCTTCTCCTGCTTTGTCTTCACGCCAGTGTCGCGACCGCACGCGCGGCTGGTGGAGCCGTGTAGCACATACCCCGCGCGCTTCTACCGAGAGCTGCAGCAGTAGCTACGCAACCGGAGCAGACCGTCTCACACACGCGCGCGCGCGCGCACGCACACACACACGCGCTCACACGCGCAGCGTTGCCAGATCGTGGAGGTTCATTCCTCGTCCCATTAATATTAATAGTAAGTAATAACTTATTAATAATAATAATAATAATAATAATAATAATAATCATAAAGTTCTCAACTGCTGACTTTTACGTGATTTCTTTTTACTCGATTGTTTTACTTTCTTTGAAATAACAGATATAACAGATGTACAGTATTTATTTTATGTAGAATATGATGATGCATGATGAGAATTAAATTCAATTTTATTTGTATAGTGCTTTATCAATTATCTTAGTTGCAAAGCAGCTTTACACACTCAAAAGAAACGAAAAAATATATATAATAATAATAATAATTATTATTATTATTATTATTATTATTATTATTATTAAGCAATATTATTAACAAAATAAGAATACAAACCAAACTGTACGTAACAACATAACGATAACAATGTTTCACAAGAAATTACCTCTTGTCCTTTAAGTGGGTTCTTAAACTAAAAATTGTTAGTACAATCTGGCAACCCGACACGCAGTGAGTGTGGAGTGAACCGGATGTAATGTCTCCACGAGCAGGAATGAACGGTCCTGAGAATAAAAACATGTGGAGAGGGTACTGAGTTCTTTATGGTGTTGCGTTAACACTTAAAGAGCTGAATGAATGCCTACAGTCCTACACTCTTTATAACTATGTTTATAAACCCTGTGTCAGTATATGATAAATAATATAAACCCTGCACTGTGATTTATGGGTGTCTTTTAAATATAAACAGGGAATTATATCAATAATATTGATATAAAGCAGTTTTTTCTTTCTTTACATTGGGGTGACATCATAAAGGGTGTATATAATACATATTTCACCTGGTAAATACACTGGCCCTGTTGGTATATACAGCAATGTTATATTTTGTTGGAAAGTCTTGCTTTAATGACAGCATGCATTCACAGTGGTGTTGTCTTGATAAGTTTATGCAATATCACAACATTTATTTCAGTCCAAAGTAACATCAGGTTTTCTCCAAGATCTTGTATCGATGATGGGAGAGTCAGACCGCTGTGTAAAGTCTTCTCCGACACATCCCAAAGATTTTCAATGGGGTTAAGTTCTGGACTCTGTGGTGACCAAGCCATGTTTGAAAATGCTGTCCCTGAAGCACTCTTTCACAATGTGAACTTAATGAATCTTGGCATTGGCATCAGGGATGGAAAAATCCATTGATGGACAAACCTGGTCATTCAGTATATTCAGGTAGTCAGCTGACCTCATTTTTGGGCGAATAACATAGCTGAACCTAGACCTGAACAACAGAAGCAACCCAAAATCATAACACTGCCTCAACAGACCTGTATGGTAGACACTAGGCATGATGGGTGCACTTCAACTGCCTCTCTTCTTGCTTACCAATCTGGAAAGAAGTAAATCTGCACTTATGCGACTACATCTCCATAAACTGAAGCCTTTTCCGATTAGTCTCAGTGATACGTGGTTTTCTTAAGGCTACACCGCTGTTTAGTCCCAATACCAGTTCTCTTCACACTGTGCATGTTGAAATGCTCTTACTTTCACTTTTAAACATAGCTGTGATTTCTACAGTTGATTTTACGACTTGATTTCATCAAACGTTTAAGTGATCTCCAATCATGATCTTTCCAAAAAAAATAATAATAAAAATTCCAACCACAGTTCGTCCTTGAAGATGATGGTTCACCACTATTCTTCTTGGGTTTAATAATGCGTTTTATGCAATCTTCTTAGTTGTTTTCTTTGCTTGATGCAGAACAATAATCTGACCTTTCTTAATGCTACTCGCTGCATCAGTTAAGAAGCTACTCACTGCATCAATTAGGGTTACGTAACTTTTGTTGCCAGCTATACCATATTAATCACTGCAGCAATTATCCAATGAAAGGCTCTTACCTGTTTGCTTAGTTAAACCCAGGTGGTGATTTTGTCTTGTACCTTCAGTCTGATTGAAACATAATATATTCTCTATGCTTACATTATTTATCCTATCCTTATGTCCTTAAAATAAAGATGATATTATCAACCCAGTGACAAGGAAAAGTACAGTTTGATGCCTTTAATGATCCATTACCTTGGCCCTTGAAAAACAAATGGCTGCATAGTAAGATACCATGTCTATGACTTTCCATCTTTACATAAATTTGAAGCAAAAAACTAAGTGACATTTTAATTGTTGTCATTACTTTTTAATATGAGTTCAGTGAGGACAAGAGAGGCCTGATGTTTCATCAGTATTAAGGAGGCTGTCAAGCTGCTGGCAAACATTAGCTGCGAATGAGAAAGCACACTAAGGCAGCAAGCGCTTTAGCCTAATGAAGTCATAAAACGTTTACCGCGCAACCTGGTTTCTGTAGCAGATTTAGGTTTCGTGTGTGTCCACAACAGCAGGGTAGATTGTGTTTCGATCTAATGGCTTATATTTTTTAAAATAGTATTAATGACTTGTTCTTTATGTAAAAATCATCAAAATTAAAATGTTTATTAGGTTAGGTTAATAACACTTACCTTACAGTATATTGTCTATTCCCATGCGGTGAGTGTACAGTATTTATTCATGTGTTTAGAGTATAATTGGGATCACCATGCTTGCTAACTTGATGGTTCCTCATTTTTGTGCACATCGAACATTATCTACAGTGCACATTCATCTCCAAGGAGTCATCTTCACCCACCTTTCTATTTGTTTGGGTTGGTTTCTAATGACACTGTGGCCTTATCCAGATGATATTTACTGCCCATGAGGATTAGAAAGGGTGAAATAGAGCACAAATTGCACTCTAAAATAGAATGCATTGGCACAACTTCAAACGAAAAAGGAAACACCAATCAGTCACTGTGGGCAATTTTGAAAAAAACAAAAAAAACAGACAAGCCTACAAAGCTTGTTTTTTTTACTTTGTTAGGAGCATCCGGAGGAAACTCACTAAGCAAAGGCAGATTGTACAAACCTCTTGCATGCAGCCCAGGGGCAAGATCTAAAGCCCAAGGCAACGGTGCTAACCAATGAGCCACTGTGTCGACTTATTTTTCTTAAGTCAGAATAAATAACGTGAATAAATGAAACATGCCCACATTAACCCATCACTTGAAAACTATAACTTAAGGCCAGTCTGGATCTGTTCCTTATACCTGAATGACATGGTCCAACATCATGTGTTTTGAACAAATATTTGTAAGCTTTCACCAGGCAAGTGCCCTCAAAAACTAACACTTCTGTTGTATGTACATCAAAAACAGAAACCAAAAACCTCAAAAATGTATTGAACACACACTCTGCATACACACGTTGCCAGTTTATTGGGTCCACCTAGCTCAAATTAATGCAGTTTCTTAAGTTTTGTGCTGTGTGAAAACCATTTCTGGCACTGTATGCAAACAAAAGCTAGTTACCAAGTAACCCTATTGATATTAGATTCAAAGTCCTGTTTCTCCAGCTCCTTTAATTTCATAAGCATGGTCTGGCAGCGTAATGGGTCGTAGGCATGGTCTGGCAGCGTAACAAGTGCAGCCTTGTCCTTAGCTTTTGTAGGATGCAAAATTGAGACTTACATCCTGATGCTGCAGAGACGTACCATTTCTTCTGCTGATTGGGTAAAGGCAAAATATGTATTCTAAATGTACAATTAATTTTATTTTTACGGAATTAATAAACATTCCTCCAGGTACTTCAGTTTTCTCCCACAGTCCAAATACATGCAGATTAGGCTAATTGGTTTTTCCAAATCCCCCGTAGAATTGGCACTTCATCAAGGGTAGGGCCCCTATCAGGATAGTGACCCAAGGCCCCCGAGAAATATAATTACAAAATTCTTTATTTGAGTGTTACCTACTGTTAAGTTTAAAATGAATAAAAGAAAGAATTATTGCTTGATTTGTCTGCCACAACTCAAAATGCTAATAACCGGGAGAGGGACGAACACACGCACGCTGTGATGTGTCTAAAGTCCTCTGTTTATTATCAGGAAAAAAGGACGTTTAAGCTTTTGGCCAGGTGACCTGTCTCCTTACATCCAGTACATCAAAGCAACAAAAGTCATTTAACATGGAAGTCATAAAGAGACCTGGAGACAGACAGACGAAAGGAAACACATTACCTTTTTTGCTTAGACAAAAGGGTTCAAGCGGACCCGAGCTGTTTGCATGTATATTCGTCTGTACGCAGACTATAAGAGGTAATATTGTGCTTGAGTGTTAGAATATAAAGAATGTGCTTGAGTATTTCCATATAAGGAATGAGAAAGCACAATCAGATAAATACACCAGAAAACCTTACACCTATTAACTCCATGAATTATTTTTAACATATACATGACCCATGGTTCTCTGTCCCTCATAACCAGATCTGGCAGGGACTCATCAACAAGATTCCAGGGTGAGAGTACTATATAACAACAATGTTTATTGTAAATACTATGTCATATGGACACTTTGTGACTGTGTCTCAGCATGACTGTGCATATACAGTACTACTGTGCACCAAAAGCAATCCAGGTGCTACTCAATGTTTATTAAACCACACTCATGTCTATGGTTATTGTGTTCCCTACTACAGTTCTGGAGTCATAGCGTCCCACTCGCAACAGACTCATTATCTAATAATCAGCCTTTATAAACTGGATTAAGGGTGTCTGGACTGGAGACAACTTGAATTAAAAATTGAACACATGTAAGGCAGTGAGCTATCAAACCCCCCTGGTTTAAATCATTTCTTATTTTATTAGACGGTTGGCAAATATGACATGATCCCGGCCTAAGGGGAGTCATAATTAGATTCTGCAGATAATGTGCAGATTAGAGCATAGTAGGATTTACCAGAGTGGATACTGAGATAATCAGGATTTTGTGGATTAGGATTATTGGGATGGTTCTCCACTAGAGCAGGTCTAACACATCTAATTACATGGATCGCCCACAGATGTTCTTTTTTGACACGTTAAAGAATGACTATGATGTATTTAGAAATCACTGATTAAAAGATATTTTGTAGCCGAACATCCAGGGATTTCATCTTGAGGGTTTTTCAGTGGGTGTGACAACAATCATTACTTTGTAACCACAATCATTGGACTCAAATTTAACATGCTTTTTATTTAGGACATATTAAAGAATAAGTTATTACAAATATTCCAATCCAAACTTGCCACAGGCTTTCTGAAGGTAACACGGCTTTCTACCTTCATTTTATCACACTCTGTCAGGAACCGGTGTGGGATCTTACCCATATGCTGGAGTCCCTTAAGACCTCTACTAATGAGCCCATGCAGGAACTGAAATGGGTCTCTCTGAAGACATGGTCATAGCTAACGCATGGCCTGAGGTGGCCATCTTATAACACTATAATAATAAAATATTCTATTATTATTATTATTATTATCATCAGCAGTAGTAATTAGCAGTTGTGTTTAAAATCTAACATAAGCAAACTAGAAAAGTGAGTCAAAAATTATCCACACTCTGGCTGTAAAATCTATTTTAATGAATTTGTTTAAAAAAAACAAGTACATTCTTTTTGACATATTCTCCTTGCTTTTCAATGCATTTTGTTTATCTGTCAAAAAGCTTTCATATTCTCTCATTAAACAATGGTTTAGGCTGAGCCACAAACAACAAATGTACTGCGGACTTTACTTTTTAAGCAGAAATGAATCTTTGTCCTCATAGGGACACTTTCAGGTGAAAGTCTGATGTAGCAAGGTTAGGACTCTAGGGAGGATGCTTTAACAACTGTCGACAGCACAACAGCATGGGCAGAAGTGTCCAAACATGCATTGTCATGCAAGATCACAACACCTTTAGATAGCCGTCTTCTGCGTTTAATCTAAAGTTTAGGTTTCATATCTTTAATAGCCTGCTCTTCTTTTGTGTACATCACAAATGGGGCATCGATTTTTTCTCCATTATCCATTAATAAGACATTGCGGCCAACAAACGTTTTAATATAACTGGAACGTGGATAGTTTTTGACTTACCCTTGTATTTTCGTAAGTTAACTGACAACAAGAAAAAAATAGGAGAGTGTACACTGGTCAAAGTTTTGTTTCCCTTATTTGGAGACGTACCAATGCATTCATTCAGTTCGATATTAGCTACCTTTAGCTAATGATTGGGCATACCTTACAAGATTCAGCCCAATGTTATGCTAGCAATGCCTTTTTCTTTAGCCTGTAAACAAAAAATAAAATAATGCTTATGTGCCTTTTATGTCCAATAGGGATGTCAGTCCATATACTGAGAGGTGTAGACAAATTTAGTCATTTTCTATGAATGAGGATTAGTATTTTATCTCAGCCTAGATGGACAACTCAATAAAGTCA
This sequence comes from Clarias pachynema, assembly GCA_030014365.1. NCBI lineage: Eukaryota > Metazoa > Chordata > Actinopteri > Siluriformes > Clariidae > Clarias > Clarias pachynema. The sequence goes on along the minus strand of JAQMYL010000002.1, from coordinate 24,264,156 downwards.
ATGGATCAAGCCTGGTCACCCAACAGTAAAAAGTCTAGCAATCACCAGGCAAAAAGCATGTTAGAACTAAACCATTACCATTTCAACAGGTAAACACTGAAGAATTACGTTCTGACATACTCTGAAGATAATTCACTTACACACCAAACCTTGCTTAGGCTGCATATATATTCATTATCTAATTACACAGTTGTTCGGAAACGTTTTGCTGATACAGCAAGTGGACCTTTACTGAGTTCATCTACTTTCATTTAAGTCCATTGTGTTTATGTTTACCACATGAATATAACCTCCAGCCAAGGACTCTTAAGTAATGCACAAAGAGCTGCATTATGTTTTACAGCTGAAGGTGCATCATCAGTTATATGGCTGATCAGACAGTTGGGAGCTGCAGGAACATTATGTTTGATGCAGTTTACCTGGGATCTGAGCCATATGGTACAAGACACTAGTGTGCTTTTGATCAAGGACTCCATCTTCATCCTGTTTCCTTCTCCGTTAGTACAAGCTCCGTTAGGCATCTATTTCATCCCCCTTAGAGAGCTGGGAGATTAGACTACTCACTTGAGAGTAAAACTCAATTCTTCTGCAATACAGACTCCCACTATGTTACGAGGGAATGCAGGAGTGTCTGGAAGCACATATAGTATGGTGCAACAATCTTGAGCCACACCTTATTTCTTGAAATTCTGTTTGCAAAGAGCCAGACTTTCTTGCATTTTTTTATGTATTCTTGAGGAATAGTATTTATTAATTTAGCTTCCTAAAGGACTTTTTTTTTTTTGCCTCTTATTTTTGCCAATCATTTTCATCTTAGTCCCCATACCTGAGCAGTTACAGATAAATGTTTTTCCTGGTAAAGCACCAAACTGACCTATGGATTATTCAAGCATTAAAAAAAACATCTAACGTAAGGCATGAACCAGTGAGAAACAGGTGATCAGGCTGGTGATTATTATACTGTTTATGCTAAATGCTGAGTGGTTGGAACAGACGAGAGGAGAAATGAGGTTGCTGCTGTGGTTGTTACATAAACAACCAAGTTTTTTTATTGTAGCTTTAGGCTCTTTTCAATGGCATGTAAAAATAGTGGTAAAAAGTCTGAGTTAGTCTTGAACAGGTTTTACACGGCAACTTCAAACCTCCAAAATGTACACTATATGACCAAAATTCATGGACACTTGACCATGGACACCCATGCTGTGTGTCCATGCTGGCTCATTTTCAGATGTAGTCTGCCTTTGCTGTTATAATAGCCTCTATTTATCTGGGAAGGCTCTTCACTAGGTGGCTGTGGGGATTTGGGTTCATTCACCCCCAGGATCATTGTGAGATCAGGCACTGATGATGGATGAGGAGGTCTGGAACTCAGTCAGCATCCCAGTTTATCCCAAAGGTATTTACTGGAGTTGAGGTCAGGGCTCTGTGCAGGACGATCAAGTTCTTCCTCTCCAATCTTAACATAACATGACTTTATGGACCTCGCATTATGCGTGGGAGCATTGTTATGCTGAAACATGTTTGTGAAAGGAAATTCGAATGCTACAGCATACAAAGTCTTTTCATGTATCTGTTTGATTCCAATTTTGTGGGAAAAGTTTTTGTTTAGTGATTTATTTTCTACGTTCTACAACAATGCAATGGATTTTGAAACTGTGAAATAACAAATGGAATTAGGTAATTATGTAACAACAACATCAACAACAACAGTCAGTAATTATTTTAAGACATGGAGGTCAGCCTTTCTGTAATAGTTCTTGCTAGAACAGTATTGTCAGGTGCATTTGCAAAACCAATCAAGAACCAGGGTGAAACTGACTCTCATGAAGACTATCCCAGGAAATCAAGACTAAAACTTACCTCTGCTGCTGAGGAGAAGTACATTTAGAGTCACCAGCCTCAGAAATCACCAGTTAACAAACAGCACCTCAGATTAGCGCCGTTATAAAGTTAGTAGCAGATACATCTCAATATCAACTGTTCAGAGGAGATTATTGCATATTTTGGACACCTTCAGTATTGCTTTACAATGTAGAACGAAATAAAAATCAGGGACAACCATGGAGTTAGTAAGTGACCCCAAACTTTTGAGCGGTAGTGTAAGGGTCAACAAACTTTTGGGTATGTACAGTAGTGTAGCTTTTTTTTGTTGTTGTTGTTACACTTTCTTTTAAATACCAAAAATAGCATGGTGTATGATTCAGAGGCTTATAAATATATGAAAGTACAAACGGCATGATAGATGCTTATGAACTAGTAGGTTATATTTTTCATCATTCTGTCAAATACTGTTTCACAGCATAAATAGTCATGCTGAAAAAAATAAAAATAAAAAAAGGTTAAGTATATTTGGCAGTACTGGGTAGTGTTGCTGCCTCACACCTTCAGTGTCTGCAGTTTGATTATGAACTTGAGTTTCTGTGGATTTCCTCCCACTGTTTAATAACATCCAGGTAGGTGAATTGGTTCTACTAAACTGCCCCTAGATGTGAAATGTGTGTGTGTTTGTTGGATGGCTTCTGTACCATCTGAGGAAATTCTCCACTTTGGGGTCGGCTGCAGGTCCACTGCAACCCTGATCAGAGAAAAAAACCAAACACTTACTGATGAGGAATAAAAAATCCTTAATGTGAGTCTGACTTGTCAGTTTAACACCAATACAGTGTATGCCTTCCAATAATGACACATGTGATTGTCGCCACTAGGGGGCAGCATGCTTCAACACTTTTCACCAGCTTTATAACACCTTTGTAGAGAATTGCTTTGAATTTGTTGTAATGTCTTTTTTGCATATTTTAATAACACAAAAGTTATGAAACTATAAATAATTCTTCTTATGCTAATAATTGGACTAGAGCTTAACATAAACTACCTGTAAACATTATGAGTTACTGAAAACCAAAAGCAAAGGCTGCAAAACAAATATGAAAGTAATGTATTTTGAAATGCTATGAGTCACCCACAGCACATTTTATTAGCAAAATAGTAGATATTGGTCAGTTTTTTCCTCACCGAGAACAGAGACAGTGAGGGACATACAAAGAGGCACATAAAACTATTACAATTCATCATAAATAACTAGTAAAAATGTCTACATCACATAATTCACTCATATTTTCTAGCAAGCATAAGAGGCAGTTGAATAGGGTGCAATGCACTTGGATGATAAGTTGCTACAGAAATTATTTAACAAGGTCGAAATGCTTCAGTCTTTTTAAAAAGGTTTCCACTGAGCATCTCCACTTTTTCGCCTTCAAAGTTTCAAAGTTATCTGTGTTCTTCTCGAAATCATTCCTCATTTCCTCGTTAACAGTCCCTTCAGTCTCTCTATTGTCACTTTGTAATCAAACTACCGACTAATCAGACATGATGGATGCGAAATCTGCGTAGGCAGTCAGATGCATTCTGGGAAATCTCATTTCGCATACGGAGGAGTTTCTCTATACTACTCGTAATATTCAGGCAGCTTTTTTTTATCTTACACACACACAGTGAGATCATATCGTCAACTATTCATATATGCTCTCTGTCATCATCAGTCATCATTGGACAACAGCACTACGAATGGTATATGAGTACAACATATTAAGGCCTACATCTCTATTTTAGCAGCTTAGATGACAAATTCAAAAGCAGAAAAAAAAAGATGTTCCCAAAAACCTTCAGCATGAGAAAAAAAAACTGTAATAACCCTTAAGAAAGCAACTATAAATATTCTTTTAAAAACATTTTCCAAAAACAATTACAGTTGTACAAATAATTTACATAAAGATCTTTTTTCCCTGAAACAGTATAAATGTTTAGAGACGATAAATAAAGCGTTATATAACGGATATGCCGTGTTCGTGGTTGACTTCGCTGCAGCCATGCTTCTCCCACCTACTTGCTGTCTGTCTGATTTCTCTTCGCCCTGCGACGAGGTGAACATACAGAATCGTGATCAGTTAAGAGGAATTTCTTCTGCCAAGTCCTCAAAGACAGATAATTACAATAAACATACAAAAAATTGGGAGTTGTCAGTTTGTTATTTTCCTCAATCGGTATTTAAGATACCATTTATGTGGTGGATAATTCTCATTACAGTAGTGACTATGCATTGCTATGACATTCACATATGATATTTATCAGGCACAGTAGATCCCAACACATAAAGAGAAGCTGAAAATCACAGGAATAAACCCTGAAAGTGCACCAAAGACATTATAAAATTGCCATTGAGCTACAGTATACAGTACATGATATGTAATATCTTGTCCACTAGTACAGTGGTGGGCTAAATTAGAGTCAGGAGGTGCTTTTTCCCCCCACCAGGAGATTCCAGTGTACCCTTATAATATGTGTTATTAATCTTGTCATCATTATACTGCTTGAACAGTCACTGGAATTAAATGGATTTAAACAAAACTGTAATAATTCAGAAATAATGAAATAATTCAGCATGTAAATAATTTCAGGTGTGACATATGGGTTCTTGTAGAAAGGCACAATAAATGTCCAACAATAAATAGTAATGTCCTATTTTCTGTACATTGTAATTTATATTTTTGAATTTGCAAACTTAAATTTTATTTTTGTCAGGATTCGATTTGATTTAACTACCTTACTTTAAAAAATATATATATATTATGGTCACTGGTAGTCGTGTAAACACATCACTGCACATTATGTTACAAATAGAATTTGAATTTGAAAAGTTATTAAATTTGAACTTAACCAATTATTCCAAACAGATCACTTGTTTCAAAACATACATGTATGAGAACTGCTTGAGGACAAAAAGTTTGTCTAAAGTTTATTTTTTTTTATTTCAGAGCTATTAAAATGTTAAACTTTGGTCATTTTTCAGGACAATATGTGATGTGCTGATGAGTTTTAACCTGATTCCATATAATATTTACTTCCCACTAAATTCAGATTGGTAAAATAAATTTTGATTAACACAAACTGCTGCCTCTTGTGCAAGTGTCTGTGTATTATGCAAGATGTAAAAACAGACATATCAGTTTTTACATATTATACAATATTATCTGGCTTCAGGCATTTTAATAAAAGTATAAAAATGTTTAGTATTTAAAAAAAAACAGATTTTTGTCAACTCAAGCAGTTTTTCCAGAGTTCTGTATAAGCTGTATAAATTGCTAATCAGTTTTACTCACTGATGTAACAGCTGGATCTAGAAAAGCCCGCAGTCCTTCAGATTGTTCTTGATGATGACATCAGTGACAGCGTCGAAGACAAACTGCACGTTCTTCGTGTCTGTTGCGCAAGTGAAGTGAGTGTAGATTTCCTTGGTTTCCTTCTTCAGGTTCAGGCCCTCGAACTGACTCTGGATATAGGAGGAGGTTTCATCATACGTGCTCCCGCCTTAGCACAAGAACAGAAGTATCGATGAGAGAATACCAGACACAATACCGCGAAGGCAAAAACTGTGATGTATCTGCATATCTGACATAAAGCACTTTTACGATATGCTGAGAAACCAATTGCGTGCGTACCAGGGTAATCTGGGAAGCAAATGGTCAGAGGGCTTTTCTTGACTTTCTCTTCAAACAGATCTTTCTTATTGAGGAAGAGGATGATAGAAGTCTCCTCAAACCACTTATTGTTGCAGATGCTGTCAAACAGCTTCATGCTCTCATGCATGCGGTTCTGTAGAAGGTGGAATACAAGGTAAGAAATAGCACAGCAACTTTATTACTTTACAGTGTTCTTTTTTTGACTGTGCTTGAATTGCAAGATCAGCTAAAAATAAAACTACTCTGCATTCATCCACTAGGGAGCAAAATAGAGCACGGAACTCAGATACTGACAAAATGTGATGATGAGCTTGTGAATGAATGCAACTGGCAAGGTAAAAATTTGACACTTTAACAACCTGGCAATGGGGGGAAATATTTATGCAAACTATATTGATTATCCATACACGTCAATTATTATAGGCTTTGATTAATAATGTAGTTTGTTACTGTTTAAAATTCTTCAGCCACTCCTCATTTCTACATGTTACATTTAACAAAATTAAAAGATGTAAATTAAAATTAAAGATTTGAACTGGATCGGGATTCGATTTGATTTAACTACCTGACACTTCATTTTCATTATTCTGGAAACTGGTACTCGTGTACGCGCATCACTGCACATTATGTTACAAATAAAATTAAAAGTAATTTAGTTTAAACTTAACCAATTACTCCAGACAGGTTTTTTGATTGTGCCTAAATTGCAAGGATCAAATGTTTTACTCTGACAGGCTGAAAAGTGCCTAAAGATACAAATACAACGCAGCAACCTCATTTCCCCTCTTGTCTGCTTCAAACACTCGGCATTCAACATCTCCAGTATACTAATCATCTTTCATCATCTGCACCTGTCTCTCACTTAAAGTTAGATGGTTTTTATATTTGAATGATTTATATGTCACTTTCTGGCTTAACAAACAAAAAGCATTCCTCCTGAACTGGTCAGGTACAGGGACTGGAGCCAAAAACCTGAGCCCAAAAGTCCTTCAGAAAGCAAAAAACTCAAGAAACAGGAACTTTCGTCTCTTTGGAAGCAAAATTGAAGAAATTAGGGGTGTCTCGAGACTTTTGAACAGGAGTGTAGAACTAAATTGACCCTACCATTTCCTCATCTTCAGCCAGAACCAGATCATAGTCACTCATCGACGCACAGTAAATGATGGCGGTCACCCCCTCGAAGCAGTGAATCCACTTCTTTCTCTCAGATCTCTGGCCACCCACGTCAAACATCCTGCAAGGATAGAGTTAATAACAAAAGAAATTTTAAATAATCAAATATTACAGCCGTATGATAAGACCTTAGATCAGTTGGATTAACAGATTTCCTAGAAAGAAAAGCACTGGTTTCTTAGAAATATCATTAAATGAGGATGAGGAATTACATAAACATGCTCAACACCCACATGAGCTATTTTGCGCATGGAAAAGTACAGTGTGAGGTTCATTACAGTTCATTTTATTAAAATTTTTACTATATTGTTTGATTGGAGGATTATTCATGCAAATATCCTCGCAATCAATTCACTTTTCAAAGTTTCCTTTTTTCATTTTCGCACTTGTATGATGCAGGGGTTTCCTTGCTTCCCTAACAGCATAAATTCCGTCCCCATGTGAGAGCTGTTCATTATCGAATTTGATTTCCACTCCTATTGCGTTAACTTTATTATATTTATTGCTGTAGCTACTGATTTATGGTTTAAAGCCCTGAATAGCATCTTAGTCATGCTGGACATTAGCCAGTGCATGAAGAGAGAGAATAACGCTGTCAATAAAGAGGCTCAAGGGTGCCAAGATTTCAAAGCAAAACTTTGCCTTGTTATTTTCTTACAGTTAAATCTCTAACTTTCTCAGATATTCTTGATATAATCAAGAAAGACATATTTCATCTGAAAGTTTGTTTGAAATCTTTGTGTCCATGTCCTTGTATACACTCAGGCAAGATGCTGATTTGGCATGTCTAACTCTACAAACTGTAAATAATACTGTTTTGAAATCCAGACATAAACATAAGGGAATATTAACCCAACACACTGAACCTTCCTGAGTTCATCACACCCAACTTCCAAAATAAATTGCATAGTATATACTATCAACATATTCTTTGTTTGCGCAGATAATACACAAAAACGTCATAGACACACTCACAAAACCTGAAATGCAAGTAAGGCAAACATGCAAACGACATTCTCCACCACAATATTTCAATATCTTTGCTTGATTTATGACTTGGCTGGCTGACATTCCCCAGTTATGATGTAAGTTTAATGTCCACACTAAAACGCTCACTTGAAGTGAAGATCCTTGAAGGTGAAATGGGTCTCAACAATACCAGTGGTCTTCACTCTGGTCCTGAGGATGTCCTGTTGATTGGGGACGTAAGTAGCGACCGATATCCTGTCTAGATCATTCAGGTAGCTAGGAAAAAAAGAAGATCATGGAGGAGATATACTGTTATTGAAGGAGTAGTATAATCTGGACCTTTCATACAACATTACAATGTAAGCATTCATTCTTGGTCAAATTAACCTGAAATATTCATCCAATATTTTTGGAACTGAGTGTCCTTTAGAAAAAGTGCATTGTGTGTCTGCACATCAGATGCAAAAGGTGAGGTTTTGCCACATCATAGTTCTCAACACACATCCATGTTATTTGCATTGTTGTCTATTTGAATAAAATAGATTTGAATCTCTATGAGGAGCTTGCAGAAAGGAATAAAAGAATATTAATAAACTGTAATACACAACTCAAATAAGAGAATGCTCTAAGTAGAAAAGTGGTATTGACAGAGAACGGCAAGGTGATGTGGTACAAACGAGATTGAGGGGGAAAAAATCTCAATTACCCGGTGCACATTTATTAGTCCAATCTCACTTCAAGTGTTGTGTGAGTCTTTTACAGCTTTAATACACTCTCATATAATGCTTTAAAACCATTGGATGGTGACTTGCATTACACAAGTGGCAGGAATTATTATTTCAGAGCTGAAAGCTGCCTCCAAACAATTTCAACAGATTAAGTCAGGTATGTATATATATTAAAAAACACACACACACACACACACACACACACACATTAAACATAAGGATCAATGCATGTCTGTACCCCTGCTGCAAATGGGAGGCGCTGCTGATTACTTACAGTAATCCTGCCTTACTCATACTGGCCATGCACCATGTTGTTGGCTCTGTGCTGCTACTGGGCTCTCAGTAATCAATTTCAAGTTGTGTAGAAACAAAATACCACCATTATGCACTCACGCTGTGTACTAGAACGTGCTCTAGTCAGTGCTCTGTGGGGATGCATAAACCCTACCCTTAATTACACATCATAACTTACATAACTATGTAAGACTAAAACTTCAGTAGAAGGTCTTTTTTTGTTTGTTTTTTAATCTACTGTATATTATTACTATAAATAATAAATGCCCAGATTCCCAACAGCATAATAAAATTATTGTTAGGAACCACTGCAACTGTACTATACACACTTACACTTACCATCTCTGTATACCACTATATCTTTATACTCCATCTTACTCTATCTTTATATGCCACTTATCCTGAGCCGATCCAAGGGGACTTAGGGTACAAGGCGGGGTACACCCTGGTCCATCAGAGGGCACACACAGACACACTCATGCACTCACTTACACACAATCGGGAATTTGGGAACGCCAATTAGCCTAATCTGCATGTTTTTGGACTGTGGGAGGAAACCCACCTGGAGTACCTGGAGGAAACCCACCAAGCACGGGGAGAACATGCAAACTCCATGCACACAGACCGGAGGTGGAAATCGAACCCTCATCCCTGAAGGTGCGAGGCTGCAGTGCTAACCTCCACTCTAGCGTGCAGCTAACCGTGTTTTATTATTATTATTATTATTATATTTATTTCCAATGGCAAGATCTGAATATAATAAACAATTGTGCAATATCGTCAAGTGCAATATCAGAGATGCTTAGTTTATTTCTAATTTTAATAGTTATAGTTTTATAGTTATATTGCTTACTCACACTGCTTACACATGCAAGATTATCTCTTTACCTGCTTTCGAATCTCGCTTGTATAGTACTCTGATCACCTAGTTCAATACCTGTAAAGTTTTCTAATTATCTTTATCTTTTACTCTTTTTTATTCTATTTTATGCACCATTAGGAGCATAAATTAGGAGATGTGTTCTTTGTTCTGTAATGAGTTTGAGAATCTCAGCCCTAATGAAAAACACTGAGCAGGGAAAGACTTACAGTAAATGGGTTCTCCAGGACCAGGAGCCTGTGCCCTAGAGGCACTGATGCATCAGTTTTTACCCATCGAATGCCTATCTTCTTAGAACATGGGAAAAATTCAAACGAGATCTAGGGACTCACTATGAAGCGGAGTCGTTGAGGTGGTACTCCCTGGAGCGGCCGAAGCATATCTGTACACCACCATCAACCCACAGGCGTTTGAGGATGCCAGCGAGCTCTGGACTCATTTCACCCTCATCAGCTGTGCTCGCTAGCGCAAACAACTGCCTTGCATCATCCTGCATTACACACACATATAGCATGATCACCAATCACAATCAAGTCACACTACAGACATTTCCGCAGAGGAAAATCCTGCTTCCTTTATGTGCTCTTATTACTACAGCTGATCTAGCTCATCTTCCAGAAACACAAGGCTGGGTGATGGCAGTTCTTGGATGTACTGTAATCCAAGTGCTCTCGCACTGTTTAGCACTTACAGCACGAGCAGCATCGGCAAAATCGATGTCCAGCCGCTCCATGGCCCTTATGATGATCATCAAGGACTGCGTGGTGTTGCTGTACACCACGGCCCTCAACTGATTGCACTCTTCTTGTGAGTAACCATCCTGGTGGATGATCCTGGGAGAAAGAACAACAATGATGATAATCATGATATCAAGAACTTTGTAGCACTTTGTGTTTTTTTATAGTATTAAAAGTCAGTTTTAGTGTGCAGGAGGATGACTTACTTCATTTGTTTGACAATTGTACTCTTCCCGGACTCACCAGCACCTGAGAAACAAAACAGAAAGAAACACCTTTTCAGCAAAAATGAGATGCAAGGCTTTGATCAAGATAAGAATAATCTAACAAAGCGCTTTATAGTTTAACAACAACAACAAAAAACTAAAATTAGTCAAAAATAATAAAGTAAAATATTAGAAATAATAGCTTTTATAAAGTAGTGGTTAGCACTGTCGCGTTGCACCTCCAGGATTCGGGTTCGATTCCCGGCCAAGCTCGAAACCCGTCTCTGTGTGCATGTTCTCCCCGTGCTTGGTGGATACCTTTCCTCCGGGTACTCCGGTTTCCTCCCACAGTCCAAAGACATGCAGATTAGGCTAATTGGTATTCCCAAATTGCTCGTAGTGTGTGAATGGGCATGTGAGTGTGTGTATGTGTGTGGATTGGCACCCTATCCAGGGTGTACCCCGCCTTGTACCCTAAGCCTCCTGGGATAGGCTCCAGGCCCCCCACAACCCTGAATACAGGATAAAGCGGTATAGACGATGAGTGAGTGAGTGAGCTTTTATAAAATATACAAAAATTTTAAGAATATGTGTAAAAACCAGGATAAACGTACAATAATTAATAATAAATCACTAATATAAAACTAATGCGTGAGTAAAAGTAAGGCAAAAAAACAACTCAGACTTCTGTCACACATAGAAGACTGCTCAATACTCTAGGTGCTTTATCTGTTCACTAAAACATTTGTCTAGTGTCTAACCTCAACTGTGTTTAATGTAAATAATGCAATTTAGGTTATCTTAAACTCAGAAAGGGATTTAGGTCACTCCAGGAACATCCAGACAGATAAGCAATGCAAAGCCTGCAGCGCAAATTCAGGCCATGCATGCGACTCCAAAGAGAAGGCTTTGAAAAAGAGGGAAAAGATAAATGACGGGAAATGGAAATCTGATATATGCCTTGAAAGCAACTAGGAAATCCCTCTGGCATATAAGCACTGCAAATTGAAGTCGCCATATCTGAAAATTTTAAGCAATTTACCAACGATTTGGAGCAGCAATCTGCGTCAGTAGCTGCTTAACATGCAGCTGATCTTCCAACTCAGGGAAAGCTGAATGGGTGTTTACCTGATGAGATTAATTAATCTCAAACTGGCTATAGCGGAATTAAAGAGAAAGCATGCTAAAAGTATCATGCATGCTTTGATATTAAACCTAGAAAAAGATTTGCATTGAGTTCAGGTGAGCTTAGTGCACAGTCATCAAATAAAATCTTGGTTGATGTCTCATGTGTTTTTGTTGTTTGTCACTCCAGAAACCAACCCAGTCTCCAAGGGCTTTAGTAGAGTTTCAATTGAAAGCATTCATCTGTTGTTTCTGATTCATTGTTCAAATGTTGGAAGTTGTAAAATACAAGTGATCACTGGATTAAAGAGAAGCATTGTATTCCAAGTCTAACTTTCCCAAAGGCGCCTGTATCGAATCTAAAAAGAAAGAAAATAATTATCTGGAAGTTAAAAGTTGATCTTGGCTGACCAAAAAGAACTGAATGTCTTTCACCTTTTCACTTCCAGCAGATCTGAGAACCAGCTGATACTGATGTCTACTAAGCTTGTTTCAATTAGTCACCGCTCCTCCCCAAGTGGCTTTCTTGGAATGGCCTGAAGGGGTTGAATGATCTCTCTCGGTCCCAGAGCACAAACAGCAATTAGGCGAAGTCAGCACCTTACACACATGGCTCGAATAACAACAGCCCCAAACTCTAGGGCTTTCAGGCACACCCACAGCCACATGAGCACCGCTTGAAGTCGAGGAACCTAGCCAGCTTTCATTGATGGACTTGAATTTTAGTACCAGAAACTATAAAACTGTGTCAAAGTGTAAAAAAAAAAAAAAAAAAAAAGTGTCAAAATTTTATGTAACTTCTAAACAATATCAACCTGGAATGTTATTTTTTAATGGTATGAATGTGAATTGGAGCAAAGCATTTTGTTATCATTTGCAACAGATGAAAAAAAAAATTAACCGTCATTCACTAAAAAAGAAAAAAAAAGTTAATTAAGTTTTTCCCATTGTACAGTATTTGTCAATATTACAGATGGGTGACAAATTAAAGAAAAAAACAGCAGCTCTTTTTTGCTGTAGCTTTTTTTATTTATTTCTCTGGCAAGACATGGCCTGGCCTGGCTTCACTCATCTCGTTGAAAAGACACTGATCATTGCAGATCAATACAAAGCGATCATTTTTATCCCACGGTGAAAGCTATTTATCCTTATGGGTGTGGTCTCTTCCAGGATGACTCCGCCCCATCCACAGAACATGGGGAGGTGTCAATAAACGGTTTGAAAATAATGAACATGGTGTAAATGATATGATATGGTATTAGCACTCACCGGCTGAATACTTATGGGAGATACAGTACGTGTCTGACACAAATCGGGTTCCTACACCATCATCTGACAGAATATCTTTTGAAAGGGCTGTTTTAATTGCTCCAGTAGCAAACTAGAGATTTATAAAATCAACACTATGGGAGCATGAAGCTCAGGGAAGCCCAGCACCTAATTAAGACACTTGATGAGTTTCCTCCTTTCATTTTCAGCAAGTTTGTTTATTGCATTTAATTATTATTTTAATATTAGGCTTTGCAGTAATGACAGAGCATATGTTTAACAATAAGATTTAAGTTTTATAAAAAAAAAAAAAATGGTGAAATGAACTCATTATATTGTATAAAGGCACAATAAACAGCTGGATTTGCTCATAATCCCACAGTTATATTTGTTCCTGATGCTGGATTCATAATCGAAAGAAAAAAAAACACAGAATACTGACGTGGTGAAGCGTCTTACACTGCCAGATTGTAATCAGCATGACGCCCATATACACAGAATGGTACTTTCCTACCCACCGTGGCATTACACAAGCGCATATAGTTCATTAAGTACCAATAGCAGCCCACTGTAGAGAACCGAGCCCCTGTGTGAATGTGTGTCCTGACACAATAGTTACACCTTTTGTTTGGTTTACTCCACCTGCCATTTTTACGGTGTTGTAATTTAAGCTGGCTGTTTGGTTACCAGGCAACAATCCAATGTCATAGAGAAGCGCATCCTCCGGCTAAAAGGGGTGAACAGATTTACAGCAGCCAGCATGCAGGTCCTCGGCGAAAGGTTTCGCACCTCTCACCTAAAGTAAATCTGTTGTTCTTCTACAAAATGCCACAGGCATTGAAACAGCTTTTGAAGCACAGTACTGTAGGTGCTCTATTCCCTAAGGTTCAAAAAAACAATGCAGTTGAGAGTTTTCCATGGCTCTGATGCACAAAATCCAACTGCTGGCAAACCCGTTGCCATTCTGACAGAGTTATATGATAAGCCATCAGATACCACCGCAGTATTCATGACTCTTCTAAGATATAGCAACAGTTTCACTTTGTGCCACAGAACTTACTGCAGAACAGGACTGCCCACCTCCTCTTACAAAACGTCAGTCTTTATTGCACTTGCACATGCAGACACTAATAGATGTGTTGTCAGACACATGACCCTACAACAAACAGCCATTAAAGTACACAGCCGCCTGGCTAATTATGCCGCTCCTATGGGGCGTGTGTGTGTGTGTGTGTGTGTGTGTGTGTGTGTGTGTGTGTGTGTGTGTGTGTGTGTGTATCTGCCCAACTGGCAAATGAATGAATTCCCAAAGGATCAACAAACATGCTTCCAGCTGTTGAAATTCAAAGACAACTTCAAAGGTATAAAAACCCTGTAGGTGAAGGTGTCAAGCTCACAAAAACAGATTTAAAAAATGCCTTTCAATTCTTTGAGCTCCACAAGTCATGAGTTAAAATGTTCAATAAATAATCCAAGCTATTTCTTTTCACAAAATTAATGTGTATTTAAACTGCCTTTACATCATTACATTCTAAAGTGAAGGGTATAAATGGAAAGTGATGGATTACATAGAAGAAAAAGGTACTAACCCGCACTGTTTTGCCACTGGGGTTGTACACATAACTTTCTTAACTTTACTGTGTTACATTTCATTTCCATGAAAATGTGGATATTGTGTCACTTCAAAAAAGATTTTTGAAGAATATAATTAGACTGTATTTACTGTTTAGCATAAAGATTTAAAGTTACAGAAGACGTATGTAAAATATACATAGCAATGATGCAAAATGTGTATGCTTGAGGGAACCAAAACTGCAACAAGAAATTATACCAGTTAGTTCCATTTTGCACTATCACTATGTATATTTTATCTAGAAAGCCGCGAACAGTAACCAGGCTGTTTAAGATTTATTTAGCATTCAATAATCAGAGCTGAACTGAAAACCATTAATAATAGACAAATAAGGCAATAGTCGTTACACATCAAGTATTGAAATAAACATTGTTACTTAGAGATGCTTCTTTTGCTGTTTACGTGCTTGATCAGTATCAGTTGTAACTTTATACCCTACATTAATACTGTTCTTGATTCAGCGATTCACAGCCAAAACCCAGCTGCTGTGCGGATATTAAAATGAAAATAAAAGTTGCCATGTTTAATGGTACAATAAGTAGGTCTAACTCAAATTTATTGTAAATGATGGCTGATGCTGAAAAGAAAATAAAACATTTTACAAAGTGTTAAGTAACCAAAACCGCATTAATGTTTGTCTTTAACCCTTAAAAGGACAAGCAGCACAAGTCCGTGCCTGCAACACAGCATTGACTGAACAATTTTTTTAAAAAACACTTGCTTGCTACCAGGTTTATTTGAGGGATTTGGCTGAGGTATATCCAAAATAGACACACAAAAAAAAAAAAAAAAAAAAAAAACCAGAGGGAAATATATATATATTCTTTATAGACTTCCGATTACTTCTTTACAGACTAAACGAAGTGGCTTTTACAGTTTAGACTGTATTAAAACATATAGACATGAACATTATACACAAACAGACTTTGCTTAAAAGTTAATCAGGAACTGACCAATATAAGATTCAAGTTGTTGAAGTCATATTCACGTATAACTACATTTCAACAAGAGAATTAGAAGAAGGAAAACCAACAGTCTATTTGCTCAACAAGGTAAAGTTACTTTTAAAGTTTTATGCTCATCCAGAGCACAGGTTGCTATACAGATAATGAAGTTGCTATGGATGAGTCCCAAATTACTCAGTTCTCCCTACACAAGAACACTACCTAAATAACAACAGCATGTACAGTAGTGCACTGAATATCCAGTTTGGATTTGAAAAAAAAAAAAAAAAAAAAAAAAAACAATGAAAAATGAAATTGCATTAGAATTTACTTATAGAATAGTCTATTACATGAGGCTGGAGTTGTTTTTAATGAAGTCTAATTTTGTTATCTAGGTAAAGTTACTCACCCAGGAGGAGCAGTTTGACCTCGCGCGCGGCTCTTTCTCCTTCGTCCTTTAAGTTCTTGTCGATCATCCGGCTCCGGTCATTGGCCGCTCTGTCGCCACTGCTCGCTGTGCAGCCCATCTTCCAGGCGTCGGACTTTTTTTGTTGTTGTTGTTGAAAAAAACTAACTAACTAACAAACAAACAAAAACGCTGGTTTAAACAAAAGTTTAAACTAAAACATCCGCAAGTTTGGTCCCGACAGCACTCGACAGTGCGGGTTAATCTAACGCATTTCTCTACATAATCATTTAAATGACCGGGAACAGAGAAAAACCCGTGTGTTTCTCTCACTCTGTGTGTGTGATGAATGAATCAAACACAGCTTCCTGCTCTTCTCATAAGCGTGTCCGCCCTGCAACACCCCCCCCCCCCGACCCACCCCGACTGTCTGTCTCTCTCTCTCTGTCTCTCTGTCTCTGTCTGTCTGTCTGTCAAGATTCACGATTCAAAGGTGCTTTATTGGCATGACAAATATTTACATTCGTATTGCCAAAGCTTAGAGATAAGCTACAAGAAAAAAAGGAGTAGAGAGTAAAAAAAACATTATAGAAAGAGTAACAATAAATAAATGTATATAAAATCTACAAGAGTACAGACATTTAGTCAAAGATAAGGTGAGTCTCGTGAACATTACAAAAAAAAGAAAAAAGGAAAGAAAAAAGCATATATATATATACACACATTTATATATAAAAAAATTAAAATAATAATAATAATAATAATAATAATAATAATAATAATAATGTAATAAAAAGGGCTGTCCCTCTCTCTATCTATATCTCTGTCAGTCTGTCTCTTTTTCTCTCGCTCTCTCTCTCTCTTTCTGTATATCTGTCAACAATAATAATAATAATAAAAATAATAAACGAGAAAGTACAATAAAAAAGTACAGACCCCCCCTCTCTATCTCCCCCCCACACATACTGTAGATCTATCTATCTATCTATCTATCTATCTATCTATCTGTCTGTCTGTCTGTCTGTCTATTTATTCATTCATTTATTCATTCATTCATTCATATTTTATACCATTTAATCTGAACAGGGTCGTGGGGGGCCTGGAGCCTATCCCAGGACACTTTGGGCCCGAGTCTACACCCTAGACATACACACACATCATTCACACACTGCGGGCAACTGGGAACGCCAATTAGCCTAATCTGCATGTCTTTGGACTGTGGAAGAAAACCAGGGCACCCGGAAGAAACCCACCAAGCACGGGGTGGGTATCGAAGGTGAGAATCGGACCCCTGACCTCGGAGATGCACTGAAACAGTGAAAATCACTCTTCATGAAAATTAATGTCAGCAGTGTTCTGTTTTAAAATACTTTTTCTGGAGCTGACTGTACATACTGTACATACATACATACATACATACATACATACATACATACATACATACATAAACACTGTACATACATAGTTAATAGAAAAAAGTAGCAAGTTTTATTTTATTTAGTTTTTTCTGAAATTAACGCAAGGTCAGAATTATAAATACAGAGTCAAAATGTACCCCACATACATCACACCTAATGTTTGGTCAAATGTCCTTTAGCAAGTTTCACGTATAGCAGATGCCAATAAAAAAACTTCTGGCAGAATTCTAGTTAGATATCTGACCACTCTTCTTGGCAATATTTCTTGGTTTCCTTCGACACAACTTTTAAAAACAGTTCACAAATTTGAGGCTCCAAAGTTTTAAAGTTAGCCTGCTTCACCAATTCCACAAGCAGCATTGATGCATGTTGGGGTTCATTGTCCTGTTAGAACAGACAAGCAATTATATTCAAGTTTCAACTGTCTAGCTGATGATTAGAGGCTAAGCTCTAAAGAGGCTAAGTATTCTAAAGTCGTCCTCCTGCTTTATTAGTCCATCGGCTTTCTGCAGTGCACCAATTCCACTGCCAGCAAAACAGCCCCAAGACATGATGCTACCACCACCCTGTTTAAAGGTTGCTACAGAGTGTTTGAGGTTAAACGCCTCACCTTTACTAATCCAAACATACTTCTCATTAAAACTTTTTCCCTAAAGGCTTTTTCTTTGTCCATGTGGTCAACTGCAAACTGTAGTCAAGCTTGAGGTTGTGGATTTTGCAGAAGAGGCATTTTAGACAGCATGATATAAGTCTCAGGCAGTGACACTGGTGTTCCAGCAGCTTCTAGTCCTTGGCCGGCCTGACAGTCCTGACTTGTGTAAACCTAGCAGGGGACTTTCAGCACATGACCCTATTTGTATATCTTTGACGCTGATTTAATATCAGGGTCATAAAATATACAAAGAATATATTTTGAAGTGCAGATTAAAGCTTGGACAAAATTGGACAAAACAACTGGACAATTGTTAAAATTTTTGAGGTTTTCTTCTTCAATTAAATTCTACCATAGAAGACCAGTTAAAAAAAGTTGTAAAAAATTGAAAGTTTTATATTGCGATGACATGATTCATGATCATTATATACATAGTGTATATAAACTTCTAACCACAAGAGTATCTATTAAAATCTCACTATCTCTCTCACATATGCTCACACACACACACACACACACACACACACACACACACACACACACACACACACACATGCACTCAAAGACACATTATAAGAATTTCAAGACAAAGAAACTGAACTAAAGTAAATGTTTGAACTAGGTCAGTAACTTTTGTCAACTGATTTCTGAATATTTAGTTTTAAGAGAAAAAGTCTTTTATATTTAAAAGCTGCATGCAAGAATAAGTCAATGTAAGTGTCAGTTTCCACCCTTGAAATAAGCCTCACCACTCCATTTCCTACCCAATATCTCATCTTTGATCGGCTCACTGAGAGCTCAATTATTCTTACACAATTCATGCAGACTTAATATGTTGTGATACATGTCTTTACCTTCACTGATACATTCACCCAAATTTTGGACTAAAATACAATTCAGAGATTTTATTTTTAGAAAAAGAAAAAAAACAGATTGTACCCTATATAATAAAATGATCACATGTGCAGTGTGTGCTTTAGAAATGATGTAAGTGACATAATCATTCTTCAACTCACCAATAAGTACTGTGAAACGTTTTTATTTCTTTCAAAAAAGTAGTTGATAAGCCATAATACAGACTCAATAATGTGTATAGGAAGATTAGGGATAGGAATTATGGATGTTCTTGAAAAAATATAATGTGCTCATGGAAAGCAATGCTGCTGCCACCTCAAAACATGGTGGTCAGCTTTCCCCACAAATTCAAATGCATGCAGATTCAGAAGAGTCTGACGGATGCCATATAAACCATAAACCCAATCAGAGATGCTCTCATCCACTGACTGTGGAAATATTCTCATCATTATTACTTTACATAATATTTACATTTTAAAAGGGGGAAGCATGCAAACCAGGGAGTGAAGGTTTCCGATACGACTGACGCCAGGTCTATTTTACTACAGAACCACAATGGATCTGACTAGGTCACTCTCACTGGACTGTGATGGATTGTTCACTACAGTCTTTGTAGAATAACACTTAGTACTAAGTATGACCTACAAATTTATTCCACTACAAAATATACAGTATTGTAGACCTGTAAGTGTAACATACCTTAATTACTTATGATGAATAATAAACATATTCATGGGATTACTTTCTTAGACAGATTCTGACAGATTGTGACTATAAACTTTAAGCTTCTATATGATGTTAAGACTTTAAGACTATAATAGTAAATAATGTGGGGAAAAAACTTTTAAGAAAGCCTATTTTCACTTTTTAAGAAAATGATGAAGGGCACAGTTGGTCTTTAGGTGGTCTTTAAACAAACAACATTTCAAATTTACTTATTAATTTTTTATTGCATGTCATTATATATTCATACATGTTTTAAAACAATACATACAAGCTCTGACCACTTTATCAAGAAAACCTGCACATTCATGCAATTTCCAGTCAGCCAGTCAGGTGGCCTCAGTTCACTGCATAAACTCATGCTGATATGGATCTTCAGCCTCAGTTACTGTTCACATCATACATCAGTGATCTCATCTTGTACAAATGTGTTGCTGTTGAATTGGTTCAGAAAATGATAGTCAAATGGATTTGAGTTGACAGAAAGGCTATAGCAATTGAAACAACCACTCTTTGCAACGGTGGTGAGCAGAAAAGCATTTCACAAAGTAGAACAGTAGAAAACCACATTGGGACCACACCTGTCAACCAAGAACAACGATATGAAGCTGGATCCCATATAAAAAATGTAGGGGTTGTTAATTCAACACTGCGAGTTTACTGTGTGAGAATGTGTGAATGGGTGAATGAGCAGGTATACAGATATTCCTAATAAGTGAGTGTTTATAATGTGTAATAAATTATTTGTAAAATACCACTCAAACCTTTTGACACAAATATTTTTCTTTTTCTTTAATAATTTTGCCAAGATTTAAAATATGTTTTGTAGACAAATGTAATAATGAAGCAAATGGCAAGGTGTAAATGTATGTCTGATTTTTTTTTTTTTTTTTTTTTTTTTTACATGTTTTGTTTAAAAGAAAAGTCTTGGCTTTATTTATCATTCAATCATTTCAGTTTAGCACACAATCTGATTCAGAAGAAAAAAATTACACCATGTGCAAATTCATATATATTACTGTGTTTTTGAAGATGATCAAGATGCCAGACTGCAGTGTGGAACCTGAGGAACCTTGGAAGAATGCTCCAATATCCTGGAACAAGCAAAGACTCGAATGAAATGAGGCGACTCCTTTACCTGTCTACAACTCATTTGCTTATCTCTAACTTGCTGCCACTACACGCTGTTTGACTCAAAATCACAATCAAAGCATGTTTGCTACAGTTTTTGTTAAAATCCAAAGTGTTAAATAGCTATAAAAATGATTTCTGATATATCCAAAACAATTAATAATATTTGTATACAAATACAGTACAAGCAATATTTGACTATTTGTGCTTTTTAAAACTTGCGACTCAAAGAAAACATGAACAAAATATTTTCTATCAGTTTGCAATGCTTCTTGTTTTATTTCAAAACTCCAAAATGGAGTTATCTCATTTTACTGTCAAACTGTTCATTTGAAAAAGCAAATTGAAGTATGCTTTGCTAATTTCACCCTTATTAAATGATTACATGTTTTATTTGCTAGTGCACGGTTGGAGTGGCGTTGAAATAGCACCACAAGAAAACATGAGAATGACTTAATTAATTAATTAATTTAATAAATGAATTTTTAAAAATTACTTTAACTTAACTTTAACTTCACTTTTATTTGCTACGTTACCTTTATTTTTTCTGCAATTAAGATAACAGGCACTGAGAAGTACCTGGTCTAGTGCTGCGAACATGAAAAGAAAATTAGGTCAACAGGACAACAGGAGTTGAATCAGGATAATCTGCCCACATAAAACGTCCAAAGCTGAGCAAACCGGTTTTTCAAATTACAAATACAACAGCGTATGAACGAAGAAGTATTGTTACATCCAGTGACGTGCTTACCTCAGTCTGTGCATGCATTTCTCCCATGGTTCAATTCGTTCCCTTTCACCTTATAACTAACAGCTCACATGTGCCTCATTAATGCTGTGAACAGTGATTAGCTCAGGGACTAAGTGGAGGCCGTACTGTATGTATTATTCTCTATCTTTAGTAGTACTTTGAACTTTCTATATAACTGGATAAGAGCGTCTGCCAAATGCCTAAATGTAAATGTAAATGTTCTATTGAATCATTTGTTTGTTTCTGATGTTTTGTATGTTTTCTTGTGTTCATTAAAAGAAAAGAACCCTTAAGTCTTCCTGAATATTGGTGAATTTTGAATTGTTGTTTTAACAACAATTATTCAAGTTAAATCATTAATTTTTAGTCCAAACCACTGACATGTTTTTACGTGTTGTAAATGTGTGGTGTTGACTCACACAATTCAAATCTTATACAGCCATACAATATACCTCTGACGTTTTATAGAACTTAGCAACATAAGCTTGCAGTTATCAGAACTGCAGTCACATTGACTGTCAGCTGATACAATCAGGTCTATTATCAGTATTGTATCAAAAAGACAACAAAGAGATTGTTGCATATAATAAACATGAACTCTATGAAAGATGGTCCAAAACCCTTCGGCCAGAAACACTTTCAAAGCTCAAAGGTCCAAAATAACATGTTTTTTTTTACCTACAGTATAGCTACAAGTGAATGTGTCTTTAAATCTTGAATCACACCTAAACAACCTCTGTTGTACATTTAAGTGTATTTTTAGCAAGAGGAACAGAGATGTACCCATATAAATTATGTAAGCTGTATGTATGCGATCCAATACATTATTGTACAATAAAGGGCTGATCAAAAAAATCATGTACTTTAGCAATACCATAGCAACACTATTGCACCAACTGAAAACAGCTAGCACACATAAGCAAACACCTGGAATAATACAAAAGTCATTCTACAATATGGGTGCCATTTGTGTCCACAAAATCTGATGATACAATATGCAAAATTGTCAAAGCATGATTCCAAAGCTTAAAGACATTAATTAATGTATTGTCATAAACATGATTTATGAGAACGTACTATTTTTTGTAAGATCACATTGTTTTTAATCACTTTTTCATTTGTACAAGGTCATTTTCACATGTCTGCATTGATCATTATGACATTTGCGTCTAAATGTTTTACAGACCTTTATTATTTTTCAGTTTTATATGTGTGTCATTGTTTACATAAGACATATTTAGTCTATATACAAACATTACTGTTGTATATATATTGGGTAACAGATATACTCTTGTTTCTGTGGCAGCTATTTACAGGGTCAGGTTGCCAGCTCGACACCCGATTGTATCTGACCACTTGGGGCAAAGGACCTTGCTCAAGGGTCCAACAGGGGCAACCAGGCAACATCAGGGCTCAAACTGGGGACCTCCTGGTCCGCAGTCCAACACCTTAACCAACGAACCACCGCCTGCCTCCCATATATACAAGGGTGGGCCATTTATATGGATACACCTTAATAAAATGGGAATGGTTGGTGATATTAACTTCCTGTTTGTGGCACAT
>JAQMYL010000002.1:24198684-24236328 GCA_030014365.1 Clarias pachynema | reverse complement strand
CGCACTCGAAACACCGCAGCGGCTCCGTGGTGGCGAAGACGGTGTAGCCGCTGTTCCCCTCTTTACATTTAAAATTCACATTTAGTGTCTGTTCTTCGTCATTTAAAACCACTGAAATTTGCCGGCGGAAAGACAAGATGTGCATGTTGGGGTTTCTGCACCCGAGCGGGATAGCTCTCATGGGGCCGACAAACTTCCCAAAACGGGCCAGCTCTCTCATTATTGCCTCGTTCTTTATGAACGGAGGCACATTGGAGATGACCACCCTCGCCGCGGGGACAGACAGGGGGGTGACTTTAACCGCGGCTCCTCGTACACATAATCCACTCCGCGTCAGTGCGCTCGCGAGGTCAACTCTGTTCATGAACACCACCACCGCTTTGTTCATCCGGGAGGCAGAGTACAGTAAATGTTCTCGCACCCGACCTGCTCCCCCACCGCTAGTAACACGTCCTCAATCGGCACACCGTCCTCCGGCACACACCTCACACCATGCCGGAGGGACAAAGTCTCCACACCGGCCTCAGAGGCCATGGTGCCTGTTCGCGCTCTCTCTCACTTTAAACTTTTATTTAAACTAAAAACATTTACTGAATAAATAAAAATAAAAATAAACAGTCGCCGGAAAAAACTTGGCAGGATGCCAAGCAGCCTTCCACACGCTCGCTCACACCCAGCGCATGCGCAGAGAGAGAGAGAGAGAGAGAGAGAGAGAAGGCAGAGGGAGACAGAGAGAGAGAAGGCAGAGGGAGACAGAGAGAGAGAGAGAGAGAGAGAGAAGGCAGAGGGAGACAGAGAGAGAGAGAAGGCAAGAGAGAGAAGTCAGACTTTGACTTTTAACGTTCCTTTATTTTACCAAGGGTTCATTGAACAAAGGTCAAAGTATTATTTCATGTAATAAAAAATGAAAAAAAAAATACAAAAGTGAAAAAATAAGGCAAGTGTTTATATTAAAAAAAAAAAAAAAAACTAAAAACTCCAAGTAGCACATTATGCGAAAAAGGAAAAGCTTGGCAGTGGAGAAAAACTTTAAAGTAGAATTCAAAATATAAAACAGCTCAATGAAAAGGTTGGGTCTGAAAATGGTCAAATGTACCCAGTACTTAGACTGGTATTCTAAAAGCAATGTTAGAAGTGGACGAGTAAGAGACAACAATACACATGGTATATAAAAGCTGGCACATAAAAATATAAAATGCAGGTAAAAACACACGATAAAAAAGGAAACTCACACTTATTTTAAAAGTTGAGAGTTAAAACCTCCCTGTCTGTGGAGCATAAAATGTCCCCTTGTGCCCGCATCTGGTCAAACTCTTGTAGTCTGTGGGTCATCTTTAAGAAGGCGAACTCAACTTTTAATCTTGCTCTAACCAACGCCATCAGCATCGTGAGTGCCCCCACCCCCCTGCATTTTGTTTTTTCTTGTGAGCCAGATTGATAGTTTTGCCTGGCCTAAAAGGTAGTTTAAAAGAACGACAGATTGGTCTTTTGTTTTGTATTTTGGTCCGTGTATGTAGAGATTGTCTGACCATGTCGCTCCTAGCTCGCTTGTCCAGGCCTTAAGCAGGAGGAACAGTCTTCCCAATCTTTTACATTTTAAAAACAGGTGGTCTACTGTTTCCTCCCTCCCACAGAAGAGACACTCTATGCCCCTAGTGGGGTCCATGTGCGCCACGTGTCTGTTCGTGGCCACGGCCCCGTGTACGATCCGCCACTGTAGATCGGCTGTACGCTTTTCTATGAGAGTGAGAGAGAGAGAGAGAGAGAGAGAGAGAGAGTGAGTGGTGTCGGTTGTGTGGGTGGGTTTTTTCCATGTTTATTATATTGTATTCATCTTTTTGCCATCTGCATTATGTTTATGCCAACAGCTGTATTTCATCTGCTCAGTGTGGATCCTTCCCATGGGCTATGGTGTATGTGCACTAACCACACAACATTTACTGAACAAACACCAGAAACCCATATCAACAAACACGCTGGCACAGTAATATAATTTACACATTCTTATCTGATCAACTGTTGTACAACTTGATATGAATATTTTATTTCATTTATGATTGAATATGAACCCTTTTGGCAATTTGAATTAAGACTCATTTACCTAACTCTATTGAGTATTTCACATTATGGCTGAAGATGAAGGTCAGCCAAAGGAACTAACCCACCCAGTCAACTACAGACACACAGTAGACTACTTTACTATAAAAATTTTAAAAGGTTTTGGAATAATATGTTCACTTATTATTCTGCTATGGAAGGCATTGTGGTAGTGAGAAGTAGTGAGAACTACTTTCATGGAAAATTCAACTTTGCAACCTCGTAGCAGCTTCTGTATTCAATTAACAAATTGTACTATCGCATGCACTGGTAAGGATTACTTATAACGGTTGTCCAACATTTACTAGATTACTAAATTTATCAAACTAGTGCTAGCAAAAAAAAGGAAATGGATTGTTGATGAGCATTTGAAGCAAGCAAGCCGTAGAAAACACCCTGGAGCGATTGTGGCATGTCGTGCAAATGGGCTTCCCCCAACAACTGATTAATTAAACAGTTATGAGTAACTGCTGCAGGTCATCAGATAAATTCATTTGTTTCCAAAACACAAAAGTCTTTCATAATCACAACCGAAATATTCATTTTTAATGTTCCTCCAGATCCTCTACCAATTCCTTATCCAGAACTTGGGTATGCTTAGCCTTTTCTTCTTCTCTAATATGAACATACAATATATATATATATATATGTTTAATTGCACAGGCGAATCTTGAACCCCCACCTTTTAGGTACGAGGTCACCATGCTAACCACTACACCACTGTGCCACCTCCATCTACTCTTTTTAAAACAGTAATTTAAACATCTTAAATAACAATTACATTCAACTTCCTAAAGAAAAAGCTTCAGAGTTGTCATTCATGAGAAATGAAGCACATAGTTTGCCTCAGATGTGCCCATAAAATCTCACAACATTATAATTAGAAGAATATGAGAATATTAATCTGACGTAATCAACCACCGATGAGCATGCTGATTCTGCACAATGCAGTGTGTTGCTTTGCTGATTATTGTAGCTGTAACAATAGATAGGTAGATCTTATTTACTCTTACTCATTCTCTATACTGCTTATCCTGTACAGGGTCGCGGGAGACCTGGAGCCTATTCCAGGAGATTCAGGGCCCGGGGCAGGGTACAACCTAGAAGGAGTGCTATTCGATCAACACAATCGAGACTCATCTACTTAACTATTTCAAATGATGGCTTTAGTTAACAGTAGTCTATCAAAGGAAGTGACCTGTGATGTCAACCAGTCAACTGACACCATAAAAAACAATAGTTGCTTTAATAATAAGTTCACTTACTATTCTGTTATAGAACAGATTGTGGTATTCCAAAATAGCAAAAATTTAACTCTTTGCATGGCAAACAGTGTGCTTGTGTGCACTGGTTTGAATTCAAATTTTGAAAGTAAAACCTCTAGCTGCCAACCTTGTAATAGCAAATTTCCCCTCTGTTTTCAATCAACAAACATCATCACATACACTGGTAAGGATTACTCCTAATGATGAACATTTATTAGATTACTAAATTAACCACACCAGTCCTGATAAAAAAAAAATGAATAGACTCTTGATTAGCATTGGAAGCACCATAAAAAACACCCCGGAGCGATTGTGGCATTTCGTACAAATGGGCTTTCCCAACAAATGATGAATAAAAGAGGTATGAATAATTGCTGCAGGTAATCAAACAAATTAATTTGTTTCCTAAACACAGAACCCCACCATAACCACCATCGAACTATCCATTTTTAATGATCCTTCAGCTCTTCTATCAATTCTTTTCTTCTTTTCTTTAATGAGAATAGTGAATAGGGTAAATAGGGTGAGAGGTACTGTACCTTTTACCTTTTACCAGTGGTAAAAGTTCTCCAGTATCCTGGAGCATAGGTGGGACTTTTTAAGATTTCTCAGAAAATACTAACGATAGAGCTAACTCACTCATTCTCTATACCATTTATCCTGTACTAAGGCCTGGAGCTCTTAGGTAGATCTTATTTTATTTCCACTGCTTTCAACAAGTATAACATTTTTCACATGTTGTCAGAATAGGTTGGTTGCAGGGTACATATTTGTGTGTGATTATTATAACAATTTATGTTCAGTTGTTCTAAAGTTTTAATCTTTAGATGTTTGAGCTGTAATGGCATTGTCCCGTTCATGTGTTTCATTGTAGACTTACAGCAAACCACTTTTCACACATGATTTGTCTCAGACGGCCCTAATAAAGTCTGTCTGGAAATGTTGTTTTTGAGGGTGGTGTCAGGCCAAGACATAGTTTTGCACCCAAAAATTAATTAAACCATTCATGTGGGTAATGTTACATAATGAGAATCTTTACCCATAATGCAAAAAAAAATGCTATATGGCAACCCATCTGCCATCACAAAAATGATAATCTGCCTATGCTGTACCTGTACATTGTGTTAGACATTTCAGTTTTTAAAATTCCTTAAGATGTTCAGTCTGTTTCATTTGTCCCGCAGGCTGGACAGTAGGAGTATCGGGAGTTTGTGCCTGGAGAATGGAGAGTTCCTCCTTTTTTTCCCTTTAAGCTCCAACGCCATAAATGTTTGTGCATGAGCCTAATAAATAGAGACACCATGTCTTCTTCTTTGCAAGTGATTTATTTAACCAATAAAAGAAAATACACAATTTCTCCTCTGTGTATCATCTGCCCATACATGGCGTTGTTGTCACAACTGTCCATCCTTAAATATGTTGTGTCACATTTCAATCTGCTCTTTAAACCTTCATTCCTGCCAATATATAACTCAACGTTTCGGCGTTCATGCAAGTAGCTTGGCATCCAGACTGCTCCCTGATTGTCTATGGCTTGCAACATCTCCAAGGCCACGCTGAAGAGTTTACTGATGGAGCGCAGGACCCTGTCTTGTGTCGCAGGCCTTGTAATGAGGTGTTTGGACAGCTCACTTTGACAAACTTTCCATTGTGCAGCTGGCATTCCTCAGCATGGCTTCGACCTATTTTTCCATCAAGCAAATTTGGGTGTGGGACAAAAGCTGCCCAGCCTTCTGTCAATGTTTGGGTTACTTGATCGATGATGTAGGAATAAACACCGGAACCGCACTCTAATGTTGGTTACATTTTGTTTGGGTATTATAGACACTGCAGTGCTTGCTGGAGCCCTTTTTAAAGACCAGATACAGTAAGTTGTAAACCCTGGGCTGAGATTCACACCCATCTTTGGACGGAAAAAAAAAATCACTCACACACACACACACACACGCACATCTTTCTACTTAATCAGTATTCAACTTTTGCTAGTTAGCCTATTTTCCATAGACATCCTGATCTGTTCAAGATCTTCACAAACTGATGTTTATAGGTGTGTGCTATCCAAGGACACTTCTGTGGCCAATAAAACACCCTTGCTTTTATCATTCAAAGATGCATAACAGGCCGGTCAAGCAAAACAGTTCTGCAAAAAAGGCCACCATTCCTAAGGCATCAGAGTTGTGTTAGATGTCAGAATGAAGTTTAGCAGGCCGAATACATCGGAAAGGTTTTTAGAGGTTACGCTCAAACATGTTCATGAAAATGTGTGTTGAAATCCATAGGTAGCAAGGTGACACACTGGGTGGGGTCAAGTGCATTTGGGTAAAGTGGACAGTTGGAACAGACAGAGAGAGAGAGAGAGAGAGAGAGAGAATGATAACTGCCTTATACAGTACATGATGAAATAAAGCTTAACAGCCCCAGTCACGTTACTGTACAAACTCACGCAAAGGTTCAAGTGAAGTTCGTTACGCTCTCCGTGGTGCTGAGAAAATCAAAGATCAACGAAGGAGTCGATTCTGTGTTGCCTTGAACTCTCTCTCTCTCTCTCTCTGTGTGTGTGTGTGTGTGTGTGTGTTTCTACGCCCCCACACGTTATTTACACACCGCCGACTCTCCGAGCGCTTCATTCAGCGTCGGTAAGAGACAAGACACGCAACTCAAACCTACCACCGAAAACAGGCGAGGAAACCCCGCGGAGGAGCCGAGAGATGGGTGTCTGCGATGTGTTAACCTTAAACTCTCACTGCTGCTCTGGAGCGGAGGGACAACTCCTGAATGTGTCCGAGAGAAGGTAAAGTCAAGTAAATGTAACCCTGTGATTATGTGTACTTTATTAAAAAGAAATCTATCTGCTCTGTATGAATCTGTTATAAAGCTGTAAGTACACTCTTGGTGAAGAACTTATTATTAGACATAAAGTGAAAACTTTACTGATACCCTCAAATGTACAATATTTCTGTAATGTAAATGCAGCTTCTTCTTTTTTTTTTTTTTTTTTATGTCTAATGGGTATAAATTAATTGTAAGAAACCCTGTTTAAAATTTCTGATTAACACTTTAAATAGTATACACACTAGCTGTATAAAAGATGTAAGAACTACTTTACTACTATGACATTTTTAGGCTTTAGGAAATCTGTAAGGTTTATTAACCGTATTAAGCATGATTACTTATTAAGCATAAACATAAATACAGGTTTAGTATTATTTTAACTGTTTCACTTACTGAATTATTTGTAACTTGTTCATTTTACTTTATTTCTATTCTTACTAACGAACCACTCATGGAGCTTTTTTTTTTCTTTTCTTTTTTTTTCTTTATAATTTATTAAATAAATAATTTAAGAATTTGAGAAATATTACCAGAGTTAACAATCTATTATTTCTGACGCAGCAAACATCAAATGTCTAGAGACACACTTGCTTAACAAATTTACACAATTAACCACTTCTCATTTTGCACCTCTTTGCCACACTAATGAGATATTTCTCACGATACTGAGCGCCGACCCAGAACATGCTGCAGAGATGACAACTGGTGAAACACTTTAACTTGTGCTCCGTGTCATAATAAGGCCTACGGGCAGATCGTACAAGTTGTTTTCTTTTTTCGTCATCAGCGGGAAGTCCCAACGATGCTATTTTTTTCTTTCATTGACATCGTACCTCTTATTGAAAATACACAAAGTCGGAGTGTTGGTGAAGGTGATATCGGGATTTTGTTTTAGCAACGTTGAAACAAGGAGCAGTGTTATCAGTCTCATTTCACAATAGCAGCCAGATACTAAGTGCTTCAGCAAGGTGTCAAACCTAATTCACATAGAGATGGCATTTCGCAGTAGCCCGCAAAAAATATTATGAGTGCTGTCTCGACCTCAACGTGTCTGGTATTTCACTATTTACTTTTTGGAGATTTAGATGCCATACACAGACAAGCAGGAACCTTGGCATCTGGGCAGAGATGTGCGACTGGTTTGTCTCTGCTGACATCCGGAGCTGTGTGTTCATTAATGCAAGCTGGAACTACAAGCGCAGGGGCACTTCATGGGCAAGAAGCGTGTGGGGTAGACACACACTCACACCCCAGAATATACTGTTATTCATGCTGTCAAGAGTGGACTTGAACTCTGATGATGAACAGACTGCTGTGAAATGGTTTCTGAGGAAAACAGCCTGAGACCATAAAACCCGTGGACGTTAAGGCTTTAGAAAACAACACAGTCAGATTGCTGAGTATAACTGAGTCACGGTTTATACTCAAAATAATGATAATAAAAATTAAAATAATAAACTTTATTACTGGTCAATACGTCTACATCTACTGGTCACATCATGACTAGACATATTATCCTGGCGTATCTGAAGCAAAAATATAATTTATGTCTATAAATGGCTGCAATATATGACATTTAAACTGCCTAATTGTACACCTTTGTCACTCTTCCATGTTCCCTGGCACCCCCATTTAAACACACACGCACACACCTGGTCTCTTGACCTGATAGCAATCTGGCGCCAGGCT
This sequence comes from Clarias pachynema, assembly GCA_030014365.1. Taxonomy (NCBI): domain Eukaryota; kingdom Metazoa; phylum Chordata; class Actinopteri; order Siluriformes; family Clariidae; genus Clarias; species Clarias pachynema. Next base: position 24,228,445 of record JAQMYL010000002.1, on the reverse strand, counting down.
GCACAAAGGAAATAAATTTAACATCAGGCAGTCAGTGTTTGAAAAGATCATTTGTTTGGCAAACAGCCTCCCCCCCCATATATATACACACATACTCTTTCTCTCTCTCACTCTTTCTTTCTCTCAGCAATATGGGGAGGGCCAAGCATTAATTGAGAGCATTTTTGCAGCAGGTATTTATTTCTTAGTGCTACCCAGAACGAAACATGTCTTCATGCATTTCTACATGTCTAAATGTATGGTTTTATGTCTGCACCTAGGTCATGATGATGATCCAAAGTGATATAGGTATACAGTCAGACCAAGGAAAGATGGACTCCAACTTAAGTATTGCTGTGTGCTTCGGCTATGCCAATAAGACTGATCCAAATGTGACATGTCCTTTCAAGCCGGCAGAAATGGTGCTTATCATTTTGGGACTGAGCACTTTGAGTTTAATTACAGTTATCGGCAATGTTCTGGTCATCGTCTCCATCAAGGTCAATAAGAGCCTCCAGACGGTGAATAACTACTTCCTCTTCAGCTTAGCATGTGCAGATCTGATCATCGGTGTGTTTTCCATGAACCTTTATACCATCTATAATGTGATTGGCGTCTGGCCTTTAGGGCCTGTCGTCTGTGACCTGTGGTTGGCTCTGGACTACGTGGCAAGCAATGCCTCTGTCATGAACCTCCTCATCATCAGCTTTGACCGCTACTTCTGCGTCACCAAGCCACTTACCTACCCAGTCAAGAGGACGACGAGGATGGCAGGTATGATGATCGCAGCTGCCTGGATCTTGTCTTTTGTCTTGTGGGCTCCAGCCATTCTCTTCTGGCAGTTCATCACTGATGAGCCTAGAGTGTCCAAAGATTGTGAGATTCAGTTCTTTTCCAATGCTGCGGTCACTTTTGGCACGGCAATCGCTGCATTCTACCTGCCTGTGGTCATTATGAGTGTACTGTACTGGCAGATCTCCAAGGCTAGTCGTAGCCGAATCAGGAAGAGAAACTGTCACGAAACATCTGGGGTGAGCCAGGGGGGCAGGACTCAGGCCGCAGAGGAGAACAGAGAGAGGGAAGAAAGCAAGGAAGCAGAGGGTTTGCAAGTACCGCATACTTCCAGCACTATTATAGGTAAGACTTTCAATTAACTTAAGTGTAACTTTAAAATATGTTAATGACAACCTGAATTAAAATTTGTGAGGTTGGTTCTTTAAACAGAATACCTGTCAGAAAGTATGTAGGAAGCATAACCATTATAAATGTAAAAATTGGCTATAGATATCTATGTCACCATTTTTTCCTTTCTTTTTTTTTAAACCACGTAATACAAAGTATATTTTCGCTGATGAAATTATGAAATGAAACTTCCAACCCTGTTTCCACCATTGTCTTTTGGTGGTGTTCCTGGAATTTCATACCAACTTGCTTTTATTAGAGGTGTTCAAGTCAAATCAGGACTTAATAGCCATATCTCTATATACTCATCTGTTACACTAATGCACTTATCCCATCATTTCACTAGTGCTTGTATTCCATCAAGGTAAAAAGTTTTCTCAGCAGCAGCTTCACATCTGAAAAAACTGGCCTCCCAGGAACTCCTTGGCATCACCTCAGCCGGGATGATCATTCACGGACGTACCGCTTTCTGTAGCCCATAAGAAGCCATGGTGACACAGGTGTCACAAACCCTTTAAATGTTCATAAAGTACCCAAGTAACATCTGTTGAACATCTTGGTGCACCCATATGACAAATTGTGTACTCTTGACCTCATTTCCAGAATGGTAGCACATGTGACTAGCAAATTTCAAAAAGCTTGTTTTTTGCAAGGAAGTCTCATCATATTTTACTCAACTTTGATTCATAGTTATTTAATTACTTCTGATATTTTATATTTAAGCTGTTCTGAAAACTGCATTTCTTTAACAAATTGATATAAAACAAATGAAGAAAATTTCACTGTGACATATGTTACATGGGCCTTTTAACCCTAAAATTGTCAAGGAAATGTGATGTCATTTAAAATGTGTTCCATGTGGTCATGAGGAGAAATGGGTCTGGGCTCTTATGGATTAAAACATTTTACTATTTAAATTGTTACTGCAGCTTAGAGCCTCACCAGCGTAGTGCGGTTGAAGTGTTCTGTTAATGTCAATAGGTTTTATTCACAAGAAATTTCATCGCAAAGCCTGATTTGACTTGATCGCCTCTTGCTCGTACTTTGTTGAATTCAAATGTCCTATACAATATTGATAATGTTTACTAGATCCATTAAAAGCCTCTGTAAATCAGGCTCTGCAATAATTTATAACAAAAAATCATGTTTTTTTAAATCATTTCTTTTGACCCAGGTGAGGACAGGGAGAGTGAAAATGACTCCACATCAGGCAGCCCCTTGGCCTCATCCAATCGGAGAGAGGATGTCGTTTCTAACGGTGACGTTAAGAGCGCTCAGACGAAGATTTTGCCTCAAATAAGAGCAAGCCATGCCAAACGTACTTGTTTAAGATTTTCCTCCAAAGAGACCACAAGTAACAGTGCAAATCAGAAGACCTGCAATCACAAGGAGAGACAGCCCCTGGTATCCCTGATCTTCATGCCTCCAAACAAGAAAAAGAGGAAGAATGGGAGCTCCAGAGAGAAGAAAGTCACAAGGACCATCATGGCTATTCTTCTGGCTTTTGTGATCACGTGGACCCCTTACAATGTCATGGTGTTGATCAATACTTTCTGTGGCACGTGCATCCCAAAGTTCATGTGGGTCCTGGGCTACTGGCTCTGCTACATCAACAGCACGGTTAACCCTGCCTGCTACGCCCTGTGCAATGCCACCTTCAAGAATACCTTCAAGCAGCTGCTGTTGTGCAAGTACAAAAACATTCGCACAGTCAGATAAAACATGAATGACTTCTGCATGAAGTTAATGAGTTTATTGTAAGATTTCGGTTATATATATATATATCCAAGTCTTTGAAAGGTCTTGCTGGATCAGTTTTTTTTTTTTTAAAGCAAACAGTGATGACAACAATATATACTCAGACCATGAGAGGGGCACGTCACGGTCATGTCATGTTCAGTATGAAGCTTGGAAATACACAGGGCTAAAATGCTGGAGGTATAATAGTAATATAATACCTCCAGGTATATAGTAATACATATAATAGTACCTCCAGGTACAAGAGAACATAAGACTATTATACGAACCAGAATGAGTGCATGAGATGAGATTGGTCGTTTAATTATTAATTCATATCAAACACAGACGATGCACGTAATGTATATTAGTAGTATTTTCTGCTGATAAATAAAGAATGCTATGCTTTGCACTAAGTAAGTAATTTATAATTGTTTTTCTAGTTTCTGTAAAAAAAAATAATAATCAAGTTAAACTCCATGTCAGCAAAGTGAATGGGGACGCCACCACAAGTAAGTCTTGTGCTTTTTGTTATTATCCTTCTTCATTTCATCTTCTACATTGCTAATCATGGACCGGGTGCCAATCCTGGGCAATTTGGGAACGGCAATCAGTCTAACCTGCATGTCTTTGGGAGGAAACCAGAGTACCTGAAGGAAACCCATCAAGTACAGGGAGAACATGCAAACACACAGAGCCCAAGGGGCGGGAATCGAACCCAGACCCCGGAGGTGCAAGGCCACAGTGCTAACCACTATGCCTTATATAAAAGGGGTGTTCAAGTCAAACACCTATACATACAACACATATATAATGCTGCACGTATAGTATGTAAGCTAGGATATAGTGTGGTTATAAATATAAAGCATATAAAGCCCACATTTATTGGCTGAGGTATAAAAATAAGTGTTTTATCCATAAAAGTCCAGGTATTTAAGAAAAAGATGCTTATATCCTAAACGAGCTACTAAGTTACACACATCTCTTGATTTAGATTCAAACTGAGTAACAACATCTTAATATATGGATTATGTTAACGAGTTTAAAATCACTTTTAATTCTGTAGAATTCAGTTATTGTTTTTTTTGTTATGATTAGAAAGAAAGCAATCTAATAAATAATAAATCAGGACAAATAAGACCAACTCTTTAAAATAAACCAAAGGACGAGTTGAGTTCCTGCAGTAGCTGATGTGCTGTTATAACTGAGCTGCGTTACTGGACGATTTAGGAGCGTTTTACCATTAATGGAGTTTTGTTGGCATTTCTAAATGTAACTCAGCTGCGCCATGAGGCGCTTTGAAACGTATGCATTATTGAGCTCTTAGTAGTAGTGGGTGGTCTTTAGATTGGGTTGGAAGAATATTCTACACACCCTTTACTAAAAGAATGATAAATGAGGCCCATTGTTGTTACTGAGAACGCCTAGAGATATTTTCTAGAAGCAGTTCACTTCTACCTTTAATGCGTCTGCCAGTGTTTAAATCTTTGAACCATTTGGAGCTGGAATTAATATTTGTGCCTTATAAATCATTTGGATATTGATAAGTACGTTAAAAAAAAAAACTAATTTCACTCAAACATGAACCTGGGATTGTGATGAAATTTCTTGTGAATGATTTTTGATTGACATTTACAGAAGAACTTAAGGACATTACAGAGATGAGATACTTAGCCACAGTAAAATATTTGTGAACTTGTGAAAACCCAATTCTTGGAAATGAATTAATTACTTGTCGCCAACTTTCGTCTGTGGGAACTGTACACACAATCATTCACCAACACCACCTGTACATTAGAGGAACTCGGCTGGGAGTTATTGCCACATCACCATACAGTCCTGACTTTGCAAGTCATTTCCACAAGTTTGGACAGTTAAAGGAATTTCTAGAAGGATAGCATTTCAGACATAAAGCAGGCAGTCCTATTATGTCTCCGGCTTATTGAGAAAACTTTCTACCTTGATGGTATCCAAGCACTAGTGAAACACTGGGATAAGTGCATTAGTGTAGCAGGGGATTATATAGAGAAATAAAGTTGTATATAATTTTATATCCTTTTTTTAAACTATGTTCTGTTATTCTCCACAATAAAAAGCCCCGGTTTGATTGCTTTATCTTTGTTTTGTTTGTTTTAAATTAAGATCATAGATCTGAATGCAAAGTGCTAAATGACATGTAGTGCAAGTGTGTGCTACTAAAACAAAAAATACTTTTCACACATTGTGAAGAGGTGGGAACCCCCCCCACACACACTGATTTTCCTGCTTACCACCACAGTGTTGTGAGATTTTTATGCCAATATACGAGATCATGAAATATATGTCAAACGTGTCATAACCGTTCAGATACAGCTGTACATCAACTCGGCTTGCTGATGTTACACTTTGTACACAGCGCTAAAAGTGTACAACTGCAGAAATCCTACCATGAACTTAATATCTGCCAAGTATTTTTAAATGTAAACTGTTGTTAATGTTCAGTTCATCCACATGAAAATGAGAGCTAAGCCAGTATTTTTCCTACCATCCATTACAAACATCAATCCTTTGACAAAGTTGTATTTTGGTGTCTTCAATAAAATCATACAATTTGCATATTTTTTCGGCTTTTCCTTACAGTGCTGGGCAACATGGCAATAACATATTTCATAGTGAAACAAACCATTGCACAATTGATTTTCCTCAGCAGGGTATTGCAGGTACTTTTCTAATACAGACTGACAAATTTTTCTTTACCTGATTTTCCCTTTCTATTCCTGTAGGTTTTTGTCTTTAAATATATATCATTTCATATATGACATAAGTGATCATGTAAGATAACTCCACATTGTGTTTGTTTTATAAACCTATTGTTACAAGCCATTAACACTGGAAACCATAAGCGCACAATTTCAAAAACAATTTTAATTTTTTTAGTATAGGAAAATAGACATTCCAAACATTATCTTACCAATAAATTGGCCATATATATTTAGATATATATATATATATAATTTTTTTTTTTTTTACACAGTTTTAAATTGCATATGTTCATCTTACTAAAAAGAATATTTCACTTTTCTGTCCGAAGCTTGGAAAAAACACTTGACTTTGAACACTGATCCATATTTAATTATAAGAGCAATACTAAAGCTCCCAAGATGATGGTAATACTTTAAGGCATTCAGTATAATCTAACGGAGAGTGAGAAAATAATTTTTTTTAAGAATTGTGCCGCAAGACACCCTAAAATAATTGAACTATCCACTTACTAATAAAAAGGCATTTAAGAAATATATACTATTAAACAACAATCAAAAGATGTTCAGCATTCTTATTTCATAACACTAAACTAATTAAAAGTTCCTTCACATTTTTTAATAAAATTGAAATAAAAACATGGTGAAACATTGAATGAGGTAGTATAAAGCACAAATCGATGCCTGATCAGATATCACCTAACCCTTTCACCCTCAGTCATCTCCCAAAGCCCCAAGTTCAACACTTTAAGGCACGGGAGCTGTGTTATCCGCTCCAGTCCCCGCTTGGTGATTTTGGTGCAGCCGTACAGATCGATGCCGGTCAGTTGAGTCAGGTGATCAGCAATAAGCTCGAGGCCCTTGTCAGTGATGCGCACACACTGTCCAATGTTCAGCGTTTTCAGCTTGTGCATTTGCCGCACCATCCTGTTGATCCCGTCGTCACTGATGTGACACGAGCACAGCGAGAGTGACTTGAGCTGATAAAGTCCTTGGGCGATGTAGGCCAAGCTCTGGTCTCCCACTTTGTCGCAGAATGACACATCCAACCCGAACAGCCGGAGCGAGCCCATGGACAGGTGCATGATCCCTGTATCGCTGATGTTGTCACATGAGCGCAGGTTCAGAGTCCACAGCTGGGCCATGTGGGAGAGATGAATCATTCCTGCATCTGAAATACCACCGCAGAAGCTCAAGTTCAGCACTTTGAGCTTGCTCAGACCTTTAGAAATGTGCTTGAGCGACAGATCTGTGAGTTTCTGACAGTCCTGCAGAGTGAGATGTTCCAAGCCGAGGCAGCCTTCCGCGGCGCTGCGCGTCATGCCAGCCAGGTGACCGATGCCCACGTCGGAGACGTGCCTGCAGCTGCGGAGATTCAGGCTCTTGAGCCTGTGCAAGCCCCATGCGATGAGGAGCAAGCCGGTGTTGGTGATGTTACTGCACCCGCCAAGCTCCAGAAACTCCAAGTTCTTTAGATACTGTGCAATCCGGCCAAGACTGGAGTCTGTGATCTGCTTACAGAGACTGAGGTTAAGGATCTTCAGGCAAGGAATGTCCTGGACAAATGCATGTCCAAGCCCGTTGTCTGTCAGATTGTAGCATCCGCTCAGGTTAAGGCTCTCGATGTTCGGCATGCCCTGAATGACATAACTGAGGCTGCGTCTGAGACTCAGGATCTGCACTTTTTTAATCCCTCGGCTCTGAAGGCTCGGGAATAAGGACGGGTTCGCTCTCCTCAGGTGGAGTTTAGCTTCGACTCCTCTCCACACTGACTTGTGGTAGGACGCGTCTCTCCAGGCCACACACACCTGCGCAACCCTGCCTTTACCTTTAACATCCAGGTAGCTGAAGATCATGGCTAAAATCTCCGGGAAAAGGCTTGAGATATGGGTCTCCATTTCACCGCTCCGCCAAACCCCGGCTCCAACACCGCTTTACTGAGATTAGCCGACTGGCTAAGCTAAACTAGTTAGCTAGCATTTAAAATAAAGCTAAATCACCAAGTACTTTCTAACAATACTGGAAGATTAGCAAATACACATTCTGGTGAAGTGTATACACAAAAACTGCTATCGCGTGATTGAAAACGAGACTGTTAACCGATTTATTGTATTTCAGAACGTGTTTGTCTAACATGCTAAGCTAAACAAACAGGCTAGCGTCAACATTCCTCACACACGCCGCTTTGTATGGCCGAGTCTTTGTTTCCAGAAGTCCAGCTTGCGGTTTTAAAACTATAAAGCAGTTCTTCTTTTGCAACAAACCCTCACGGACATGTTTACCCTAAAATTTATAGTTAAAATATTTAAAAAGAACAAATATATATATAAATATTTTTTTAAGCGACGCGGAATTAACACGGATACTTCTCAGCCATTGCCGTGAACGCGTTGTCATATCACTGCACGCTGCCTACACTAGTAAACTACACTAAAAAGGTCAGATGGCCTATAGAGTGCACTTCCTGTCCAATACGGAGCCGTTTGGGATGCGGCCCATAAAACCTCACTTCCTGTGGCCTTCTTTTTAAACCGTACGGATTTTATACAGCGATTTTTTTTTACTATTATGTATTAAGTGCAAATGTTTATATGGAGTTGAAAGTTTCATGTTTATTTTATTCAAAATAAAAACACAGCAAATACGACATAATAGTTTTAGCCAGCATGGTGTGGGAAAAAAAAAGTGAACTACACCCTGGCGCCTGTACAGCGCGCCCCCTGCCGGCAGCCTTACCAAAAGCAACACATTTGTAGAGTTATTGGATTTCATAACAAAGGAATAAAGATCTTATAATAAACCTCATTTGCACAGATTGTCAAAAATGACAAAGCTAGATAAGAAAAAACAACCTTTCACTTTATCTTGCACTACTATTTACCCCTAATTAAAACAAACAAACAGTAAATGTGTAAAAAGATCTATATAAATACATAACCATTTAACAATATGACAACTTTATAAATATTCTCTAAAAACCTGGTTACATAATTTTTAATAGAAATGTAACAATTAAATAACCTATTTACAATAAAAAGTTTCACATTTTCTGCATACAATTTAAACACAAGCATTTCACTTACAAATTGAGAATGTCCTCTATAATTTTCCTAAATATTGTATCCTCCTTGTTATTTAATGCTGTTAAGCAGCTTGATTTAAACTCTGCCCAGTTGTCTGAGAAAATAAGCAATATGTATGGTTGAAAGCAGGGAAAATGAATAGTTTGCATATTAAGTAATACTAATATTTCTGAGTTGAATATGTATTTTAATGTTTATAAAAATGTAAAAAATATATATACATGTAGAAATGCCAATAAAAACGAATTAACGGAAGCAACATGAGCTGCAAATAATTTTTTTCCCATTTGGAGCATATCGAGTCATATTTTGCATGATTTTACCCTTAATCATTTTTGCATTAGTGCAAAACAAAAACAAAACAGAACGAAACCCATACACACAAAACTGCACAACAATTTTACATGATTTTGTTAAACATGTGAAATCACATGTTCTTGGACAGACATCTAAAGTTTTTCTTTAAGACTGTTCATAGGCTTTGCATCTTTCTGTGCCATACTTTAATGATAAAGGCACAGGCATGAATGAAATGATAATGCCGGGTGATCTCACATATTTCAGATTTGAAAGTCATTCATATTTTCATGGAAGCAAATTAAATTCTCCTTGTGATGGCAGGTACCTATAAAACAAGATAAAAATCCTGAAAACATATGGTACATCCACAGGTATATATGTCTTATAAAATGTTTGCTATAAAAAACACACAAAAAAACCCCCCATCTAACACAGTATAAGTTTTTTTTCACAAATTGAGGTCTGGCCAACCACAGTTTGAATGCTGATAAACAGTCATACAGTACAGTGTGATATTCAGCATACACATCACTAGCTCTGCGTTTTATTTCGTGAGGAGGCTCCCTAAAAAGTAAGCATTTCTGCACAGCATTTGTGCGTCCGAGGTAAAGACTAAAGACTGTCCCATTTGGAAAGCAGCGTGCGGACAGTTGTCTTCTCAGGTTTCTTATTTTGTAGAAAGAAAAAAAAGATTAGGAAGTGCTGTTCTCTACATCTAAAAGGCTCTCCCATTATTCACACAGGCAACCCATGTGATGTGAAAATTCCAATATCAACACCCACCTCATGTGTAGTGATTTAACTAAATCATACGGTTAAATTCAGTGTGTTACACAAGTTAGCTCGTCTTCCTGGCGGTGCCGAAAGAGTCCGAGCGGCAATGGGAAAAGTCGATGAATATCCCATCCTGATCAGAATCCACAGAGTCTACACCCTGCATGACAATGGTTTCTGGACTCGAGGAACAGCTAGTGGGTGAAGACACGGCTTTATCCGTCTCAGAGACAGACGTCTGAGTGTGTAAAGGCCCTGTAGAGTTCTGGATAAATATGGAAGGTAGGATGAGAGCAGGCTGTGCCGTGGCTCCACGATTTGCTGTAGGTAAGGTGAGCTCATGGTCCAGCGAAATCCTGGGTGTGGAGCTTGTCTCCACCCTGACGGAAAGGGAGAAGCCCTGCTGCTCCATACAGGAAGTGACCTCGCAGGCTGAGTGCCGACGGATACCTACGCTACCCACAGAGCCGACCTCTGTGTCATACTCGGCCACGGGTGTAAGCATGGGGATGTTGTAGCTCTTCGAGCGCACCACCGGGTTGGTGGAGGGGATTTCAGCTGGTTTGGACCAGCACCACTGCAAACGATTTTCTGTGAACATACAAAAACAATCTGACTTAAAATCAAAGCATCAGTTAAATAATACCCTATTATCTAGCATGCACAACATTATCCACATTGTTGTGGACCGTTATTAGTAAGGAATGGCATTTGTAGAGTAGGTTGCCTCTGCTAAATAAAACGGATACTGCAGACTGATGGAAACCACAAAAGTTACACTTGGGCACAAAGAATAGTTTAGTTTTAGATGTGCAACTAAAAAATGTGAGGAAACAAATAAAACAAAATAAACAAATAAAAATGAAAATTAGGTTCCTTTTCATATAGGTAATAACATTGCTACATAAAACAGGTACATACTGTATAACTTCAGCACATGCCTAATTTTAACCCAAATCATCTCTCTTACCCATAATGCATGAACAGTGGGTGGCGTCGCAGTCATGTGCACAGAGCCCGTGTGTTCCCAGGTAGGGCGACACCACCTTCTGAATAAGCGACTCCAGCTTCAGGTACTCCTCAGTCACACCTTGTAACTCGTGAACACCCTGTACATCGTAACACACAAACCTAATTAACAACAGATCTCTGAATCATAGGTAGACTGTTGATTCAATTTTTGGGTTTTGCAATTTTTTATTAAATTTGATTTCAACAGCAAAAAAGTTTAGTGTCTGCTTTACTTCAATCATCAGTTTGTTAGTGATTTTAAAGTATCAAAAATGACTCTGCTGTGTAACTTGCTGATTGTTTAAATGCCATTTCTCGTACAAATCGCTAATCTTTTTTTTCAGCGGTATTGCACCAACTGCTAATAAACTCACAGGAAAATTAAGTGATGCTCTCGCATAATGCGAGTATTTGCAGATGTTTGTGGTTTATGTTTGTGGAAATGGCACAGAGCATCACTGAAAGCACGTTCCTGTCCATTCGGGAAGTACATCACAGACGATGCCTGCAGAAAGCGTGTATCATCATCCGGGACCACACCAGCCCGCACACAGACTTTTCTCTCTATTGCAATCTGGCAGGCGGTACAGAAGCCTGTCCGCACTCACTAAGAGACTGAAGGACAGTTTCTATCACCAGGCTATTAGGATTCTTAACTTGAATTGATATCTGAGTGATGTAATAATTACATAACACACCATGTTCACAAACACTAAAAGCCTTGTTTAAAGCTATAACTCTAAGAAAGCTTCAGATAATAAAATAATCCTTGTTTTACAAGAATGGCTGCACTAGGAGACCTTTAAATGTATTTATTTACATTGTGCAATACAAATTTATTGTAAAATCACGTGTATGTAACCATGTGCAATAACACACACTCTATTATGCACATATATACATACATGCATACATGCATACGTACTGTATGTACTGTTGGCTTTGTGTTGACATGCATATGACAACTCGAACTTAAACTAAAAAAAGTGTAAATCAAATCTGAATTGAAAACGGACCCATCTATTTAATTAAATTAAATAAGTTAATTATGGACCAGGATAAAATCAACACACAAAAAATGACTTGCGCGCACACGCACATGCACTCAGTTTGTATGGGTAATTTGTACCTGGAGGATGAGAAGCATCTGGATGATGGACGGAGGGATACGAGCACGGGGTCTGGACAGAGCTTCATCCAGCTTCATGTTCAGAGTGATAGTGTTCCTGAAGAGTAGTAGAGCCAACTGTCGCACTGACGGCTCCTTTCCCTGAGGTATGCAATATAACTTCAGTAACAACATTGTGGGGAGGGGGGGCCCTATCATGAGTTCTGTGTTCAATCGTGTTAGCATTTCACTGCTATGTGTATGTGACAAATATTTTTTAAAATTGAAATAAGCTCCTTTCTTTAATTATTATCTGTAATTAAATTATTTTAGTAAAATTATTCTTGTGTGTTACAAAACTAGTCTCAAAACCTTTTGATACCACCTCGTATCAGATTTTATAAACTCTATACGGATTCATTTGTTTCTTATTCCCTTGCTTAGGAACTAAATGTGACCATTAAGATGAAAGATCTTTGTGACCGAAAATGATTGTTAAGTTAATTGTAGCAACATGCTTAAAGAATAATATTTTACGGCTTAGCTTTTAAGAAACTTCGCCGCTCATTTGTTAAATATGTATTCAGTACAACAGCTGTATGAAGTTTACAAACCAGGTGGTGGTTTAGTGATCAAAAGCACTAAGAGGGAATGGAAAACCAAGAGCTATGGGAAATTCGAGGACAGTGTAGTGTAGATGGACTGGAATCGGCTACCTGGACGGGGTGAAAGATGGCTTGTAGCATAGAGAGGACATCACAAAAGAAGAAGTCCCACGTCTCAGCCAGGGAGTCGAGTAATTTCTGACCTATGAAAGAATATACAGTTGTAGTCTGAGGATTGAGACCTTGAATCAGGTTTGTATTTACAATTTCACTTGAGTCATACAGTGTGGTGTCATCCCAGGGGCTGTTTGTTTACCTTCATAAAATCTTATTTTGTCCCTCAGAATGACCATGCCTTTGGTTAACAGCTGGTTCTGAAAGAGCAGGAAAAATGTGAGGGATGTAAAAAAAGAAAGATGTTGGCTGTTTAATGTATTAGCGTGTTGTGTCAACAAAGCCTGCCTTACCTGCAGATACTCAGTAAAAAATGAGCCCAGTTCAGTTTTCAGCAGCTGCCTGGATTTAAAAAAAAAAAGCCACAAGATCAGTCTATTAATGCTGCCTATTATGTTCAACATGTTGCATCATTATGCAATACAGCTACATTTTTCTTTATATTCCTTATTAGATTGTGTTGCTGTTGTTTTGGCTGCTCCTTTTAACAGGCTGCTACCATCCAATCCACATGGTAAACTTGGCACAGGTTTTATGCTGGATATCCGTCCTGATACTCTCCAGTACTGCGGAGTGATATACGATATATAGTTATGTTATACTCTATTATCAGCGCTCATGGAATGCCTCTTGTCCAATCAGATTACTCACTTTGAACTTATTGTTGTATAATGAACAACAGCACGGCTGTAATTTGGCTGTAGACAAGATCCGGACACGTGAATGCTATTGGTAATCAAAGCCGTACCGATATTCAGTATAACTGCACGCTTGCAAGTGCAATAATAAGTAATAGATTTTCTGGACACAATATGGCCATATGTTTACTTATGTTCCCTCTGCTGGTTGAAATGGATCCCGAAAAGAAAGCCACATTCACTTCATAGCATAAAAGTGGCATCATCTTTCTTACTTTTCATCTTAGTCCAAAGAGATTTCTTATTTTAAGTCAAAAGTTATAGTCATAAAAAGTTTTTTTTGACGTGTGCTTTACTAATTTCACTAACATTACTACTGTAGTTAGTATTTTAAAACCAGGAAGTGGAATGCGGCATGGTGAGCATAGACGAGCTGGAGTGATGCACGCAGTGAAAAGTCCCAGTGCGGCTATAGGAAATATAAGCACTCTTGTAATGCGGCTCAACCAATCAAATTACTGGACTGGAACAAACTGTGCAAACTACATTATTGTACATTCAGTTGAGAGCCAAAGTGTACATACCAATAGAATAATAATGCTACTTTATACCAACTTATCTATTAGATTTCACTTCCTTACTACATGTAATGAAAAAAGGTTAAACAATGTGTAAGATACTGATACTGCCAAAGCGATAGCTCTATTTCGAAAGATTAGAAGCCCACGCTTTGTCTTTTTAACTACACATCCAGCTTCTTTTTAGTAAAGTCTGAACATTGTTTGGTTATGATACTAAGCTGAAATATTCACCCCCACACTGTTCCTGACACTTTAGTTCTAACCTTTAACTCAGAAACCTTTAAGCTTTGAAATCTTATCAAACGCTTTTTTTTTTTTCTGTTCGCTTTGCTGCAGGTTTTTCAATTATTTTCTTGCTGCACTACGTATGTACCATATTTGAATTCTGCTGAAGTTATGCAGCAATATAATAATGCACCAAATATCAGTGTGTAAGAGTAGAATGGTATACCTATAATTGTTTTTATGATAGCTGACTGGAAATTGGGTGAACATGACATGACTCACCTCACACCCTCATTGAGTGTGTAGAGCTCGTTGTCAGCCAGTCCTTTCTTTTGAAAAACACCAATAACCGCATTGTGAATGCTGTAATAAAAAAAAAAAAAAGTAGAAATACAGAGGAACTGAATTTATAATAAATCTGTAATCTGAATGTATAACTGAAGTTTTAATGATAGCTTAAATGTATAATATTTAATAGTCCATAAGTGTACACGTGTAGTTACATTGGCAATTAACCAAACACTGAACATAAGCACATTATTTATAAAGACAGGCAGTGCAGATGAAGGTCACCTGTTCCATGTGGCGTTTGGCCCAGATCCTCGCTCCTCCAGTGACGCCTTCTCATTCTTGCCCAGCTGACTCAGGTTTGGAGAGCTCACTAACCTCAACCGGTACAGAGTCCTCATGGTCATGTGAAAAGACAGAGCGAGAGATGGGGTGAGAGAGAGAGAGAAAGAGAGACGGCACAGTTTGTCCCGAGCTGAGTCTGACAAAGCCTGGAGTAAACATGACTCAGGGTAGGGGTGGGAGGGGAAGTGAAAGTAGAGGTTTACAGCTGGCTAGGAGTCAAGATTGTCTGTCTTCAAAAATATACTTCCTTCCTCTTTACATTTAATTCTATTAGTAAATAATTTACATTAACATATGTCCATATACAAACGACAACAAGAACAACTTTGTTATAAGATCATTTACATCTTTAATAAGGTAAAATAATGTCCTGCGCTCTCCAGAATAATTGGCACCCTTCGTATAAATGATTGAATGATGTATGATTGAATATTATTAAAAAAAAACAAAAAAAACCACATAAAATAACAATTCTCATTAGAACTATTTAAAGAATAAAGAAAATATGTTCCAATATTACTGACACTAGTCTTAAAAATGTCTTTTTTTTTTTTTTTTTTTAACAATGTCTTAAAAATCCCCCGGAATGCTGATATTGCCCGTTATAACATCGCCCATGCTGTTTTACTGGGGTGTAACTATGATGCCGCACACATGTAATACCTTTTGTTCTCCATTACCATAAGAAAAAAAAGACAAAGAAGTTGCAAAACAAGCAAAACAAAAAAAGACAAAAATTCTATTCAAATAGATATAAATACTTTAAGAGCTTAATTACCATTAGGCACAATCAGGGCCATTAGAAATGTTAGAAGTCTGAAACAGGAATTGAACCCATGCACACGCAGTGAGGTTGGTTAAGGAGAGGACAAAGCGCACAAAGATTACAGATGTTACAATTGCACAGTTCAGTTGATTCTGCTGGTTTTCAGGTTTCAAAATCATCCATTAAATACAACTTTCGCAACAATAAGCAGTTGGGAAACATGGGAAAGATCAAGGCCTTTGCAAGAACATTTCGCTTAATGCACTGCTTAAACCTGACCAAGCAGCTGATGTGGCTGGTAAAGATTGATGGCAAATTCATTCCAAAATCTGGTTGCCTCTACCAGGAGGTTTATACTCGGCCATAGCTAGAAAACAAATTAATGTTTTTTTTTTTTTTAAGTGACCATTAAAAAATTTAAATTTGAACCTTGAACCTGAAACAAAGAGGTGAGTCTACTGTATGTGCACAAACCAAAGAACATAAAAAAGCTTAGCATAAAGTAGTGGAACTGGATCCTTCCAGGAGTGTCTATGATCTTGTTAGACATTACAGGAAGAGATTAAGTGCTGGTATTCTTTTCATGACAGGTACAGCATATTAATCGTTAGTGTGCCAATAGTGTTGAAATAACACTATACAACCACCCTACTGTACATGTTTGAGCTCAGAATATCTACTCTGTATGGGTCAGTAGTAGTCTCACAAGCGCCGAGTTACATAAGCGAATGTCAGCGGTGCAACTGTTTAAGTCTGATAAGGTATTTTTCAGAGCAGAGAACTTGACTTACAACAACACTGAAAACGGTTAAAACAGAAAGGGAAAGTGTCCAAGCAAGCACATGGCAGAGATTATATAAATGAACTGATGCAGATTTTAAAAGGTAGACTTCTTTACATTTATTACTTTTCTTTACGTATAAGTTCTTCTGGCAAAAAAGTGACTTCCGATCCAACATCCATTAACATTAATGGGGCTCTTGTTTTTAATCTATAGGGACCTCTGCTACCTGTTATAACACTGTAGCAATAAACCATGTTACATTTAATGCTGTGAAACATCTGAAAGCCAACTAAGTTCCCGCTATCAACAGCAAATACAACAATTATTCATAACATTCGGCAGTCCTTTCTTTTTCTCTCAAAGTGAATAAGACTAAACCACATAACCTGTCATGTCAAACAAGAAAGCACAAATTTCCCTGTCGTTTTACAAAGCACTTGCAAGAATCTTATTTTAGCATCACTTTACAGAAAAAAAAAAAAACACATTACCTTAATTACATAATTATATGATTTTCTCTGTTAAACAATAACACATTTGTAATCAATGTATAATCTTTGGATTAACTGGAGCGTCCATGATGATCTCCCAATGAATGAGTTGTTGCTATAGAAACAATAACATAATTAGACTCACTTTAATATTTACCCCTGGTGTAAATTACAGCTGGCAATGCTGCTGTTAGGAACACGTTCTGACCAATTCAACAGAGCAACAAGAAAACAGCAATGCAGCAATGCTTTACATAGTCACTGGGCATAATAATGTTACAATGTACAGTTTTTTTTTTTTTTGGCATTTACATTTACAGCATTTGGCAGCCGGCCTTATCCAGAATGACCTTCCATCGATAAATATATCCGTATACCTTAATTTCAGACACCACAGCACATCCCCAGGCGGCAAAAGGGAAACCTACACAATATCAGGTATAATGTTTTGTGCTGTAATTTTATGGTTGATCAGAGTAAAGAGATTTGTTTATCGGCAAATTTTCTAAGAAATTTAACCCTTACAGATTCACCAGTTTGTTTAGATTGGGCTTTGTATAAATAATCAGAATGATAGGAAGATGCATAAACTGATCATGATATAACTGGGAATGTTTAAAATATGGGAGCACTGAGTTTAAAGCCAAAATCTAGGATTTCAGCTCACCTAAATATGTCCTCTTGTGTCTGTGTCTGTTCATTAAACCCACAGACGCCGCTGTGAAAGCAGGAACTGAGTGTGAATTATAAATGAGTCACATTTAAAAGCTCAAGGTTAAACATTTCACAGATGGATTTGTGAGTCAGTGATATTATGCTATACTGTCTGGTCTGTGTGCTTGTGCCATTTGTAATGAATGTCAAGCCAAGTCCAACTACAGGAGCCAATACAGGAATTATTGGCTTATGGCTATAAAATTAGACTTTTGCTTTATGCTTATTTAATCTCTCTTGAAACAGTAGCGATAATGTTGCAGCGTGACATAATAAGATGCAGCGTGTGGCATAAAATGTGATGTTTTACTTTAATGTTTCATGTCTTTTGAAATGACATTACTGATTGATGATTATGACAATCTCTACTAGCTCTGCCGAGAGATTCATTCTAATCTTACCTCCTGATAGGGTGTGAACTGGAGTCCATGTGAAGGCAATGTGGCAGGGTCGTCAGGGCCGAGAAGCTGAACGAGCCTGTTTTAAGGATGCCTGGTCTGGTGTGTGTCCCACTCAAGTCTTCCAGCATCTTTATTCAAGCAATGCAGAGAGAGACACCAACATTCATTCAGAATAACGCTCCTGAGAACACACAACGGGCAACAGGTTTGGCTGAAAAGTGTAATGATATACAAGTACAAGGAAATTAATAGGGATATTCACAACAATGTGGATATAGATTATGCTTACTCTTGTAAATCATTGTTTCACACCAATTTATGCCAGTGCGGTGTCTTTTAGAAATCCAAAAACCCACATATGGCACAGGGTTTAATTTTGAATGTGGAAGAACTAACAAGTTTAAGAAACAGAAATAACGCCTCCATTGCTTATTTTAGTATCTTGTTCTGCTCCATACAATTTTGCATGCCAAAAAGTAAAAAAAGCTGCAGAGGTGCCAAATCCTGTTACAGTATGGTCTTGTACAAATTAAGAACTGAAAGTACGACATGGAAAAAAACAAAACAGCATAATGTGTCACAGTATGTAATCACAGGATAAAGTTGTAACTGATGTGCTGTGAAATGGTAGCATGGTTCAAAGTCAAACACTCACTTACATTGCAAACTAGGAGGAGGAGTGTATCTGTGGCGGCAACAGACTAGCTACGGACCTGAAGTGTTATAAAAAAGTTTCCCTCAAAAGCTAGAAGGTAGTCCTAATTGGTCTCTACAGTGCCGAAAGCTTGTGTGGAACATATGTGTGTAGGCTTATTTCATTCTGAATCCAACCCTAAACGAACACTTTCAGGGAAAATAATGCCTAAACTCTAGCACACCTTGTCACTGAAATAGTACTCTCAGTTGAATATGTTTTGTATGTATAGCATCTTTTAGCTAGAAAAGTGCAGTGACCTTTAACTTTTTTCACTCCCTGGTCAAAAAATAAAAGACATTTATAAGGGTCATTTAAAAGACATTTATTAGAAGGGTCAAATAACTCGGCTGCATCAAGCAAAGACAACAACTAAGGAAATTAAATTACTGGCATTAACAGCATTAATAAAAACCTGGAAGAATCTTTAAGGATCTTCAAGAAAGAAATGTGGTCACAGAAAGAAAAACATGACCGGAGGTCACTTAAATGCTAGGTGAAATTGCCTCAGGAAAAAAAAAAATCAACATTAAAAATCAAAGCTTTGTTTAATAGTAATGAATTTCTCATACAGACACACATACACATACTCAATGTGACAGCTGTGTGGCTACAGGAAAACCACTTGTTAGTGCAACTAATCAGAAAAAAAACTTAAATTTGCTAAAAGCAAAAGGTCATGTGGTCCGATGAGTTCAGATTGACCCTATTCAGGAGTGATGGGGACGTTAGGGAAAGAAGAAAAGCGCATGAATCGATGCACTAATCACGCATAGTGCCCGTTATTACAAGCCTCTGAAGGCAGTGGTATGATCTGTGGTTGCTTCAACTGGTCAGGTCTAGATTCAGCAATGTTATGTGGCAATAAAACGAAGTCCGCAACCGACAATATGCAGTACTGGAACCACCCCTCATTTCTTCATATAAAACGAAATGAAAGAAATAGGAATACATTTTTATTGTTAGAGGCTGTAAAGAGCCTAAAGATACAATTAAAAAATTGGTTGTTAATGTAATTTCTTTAGCAACCTCATTTCCACCCTTGTCAGTTTCAACCGCGGCTACTTATCACCATCCTGATCATCTGTAATCACCTACACCTGTTCCTCACTGGTTAATGCCTTGAGTTAGATTTTTGTTTTATGCCTGAATGATTCATAGGTCACTGTGTGGCTTAACAAACTAAAACATTCCTCTGAAACTGGTCAGGTACAGGGAATGGACTAGGAGTGAGAAAACGTCCTTCAGAAAGCCTGGAAAACCATTCCTCAAAGCTACATTGAAAAATACAAGAAAGTCTGGCTGTGTGGAAGTAAAATGTGAAGAAACAAGGGGTGACTCAAGACTTTTGTACAAGAGTATATCTTCTTGGGAAATCAGTCATTCAGTAATCAAGCTCAGTGACTAAAAGGCAGCTGGCTTTGTTGTCAGTTCTTAAAAAAAAGTAAGCAAAAAGGGATGAGGCAGACCAAGATCCAAAAAACAAGGAAAGTGTTGTCTTTATTTCTGAAACTCTTCACCTCGTTAATGAAAAATTAACCACTTTCTAATATGTTTATTTTTTACATCAGGGAGAGACTGTACTTATATTACTGTGTTTTAGAATTAGTAGATAAATAGGCAATATAAGAGAGACATTTCTTCCACTGATATCAGTACTGCGCTGTTATACTGTATTTGAGTCATGTTGTTTAAATGTTCATAATGTCCTTCAGTAAGGCTTAGTTCTGAGTAATATGTCTGTTGTGAGGTTGAGCAGCACTGAGCACATCACTGTGAAATTTAACACAGGAAATGTGCAGTTGACTCCTCTAGTCCTCTCACAACATCACTAAAATGTTAGGGTTATAACCACTAGTAGAAGTGTGAAGATCCTAAGATCAGACGATATGGATCGATGCGTCAGGTTAAAAATGGAACAATAGAAATAAATCAGCAACAATCATAAATTGATTGCTATCGATTGGACTTGATTAGAAATAGATTATATCAGTTATTATTAAGTGGAAGTTGATTATTATCAATAAAAAAGGCAGACAACTAGCATGTTAAAAAAAATCCTATTTTTAAGCCAACGTGTATAGGCTTGGCCATAGCTCTGACTCAAAAGACTCCATCTCTAAGTTGTTTACATTGGTGAATTTACAATGGGCATGACTGAGATTTCACACAAAGTGGGTGACATCAACATCTGTCACAGGCTACTAAAACTGAAACTGTAACATAGTAAACAGTTGCCTTTATAATCAAACATGTGGATCCTGAGGTTTCACACCTTATTCCTAGGTAAAGGACATTAATCAACTATATTAAAAAACGGGCAGCAAGGTGGCTTAGTGGCTTAAATGCCTTACACCTCGTGTGTCCGGGTTCGATTCCCGCCTCAGGGTCTGAGTGTATGGAGTTAGCATGTTATCCCCATGCTCTGTGGAGATTATGCTAATTGAAGTTCCCAAATTGCCTGTAGTGTGTGAATGTGCATGTTAGTGTTGACCAAAAGTTCTACCATGGTTGTAAAATGGTAATCACCATTGGTCTCCACGGTCCCTAGTTGGACTATGGATGGATGGATTAAATAAATGTATCTACCAGGAATTGTTTCCTCCCTTGCACTCATGCTGGATAACATTCCCTGGGTATTCTTGTATTTCGTGTTTTTTTTCTTCTTCTATTAATTAAGCACTGATTAGTGCCCTTTTTTCTTCTGAGAGGTCAATTTAACAAATCTATAACCTTGAGCTTATACCTATATGATAATGTGCGTATGTGTTGCTGATTATTGTTAAATATCTTGCAAACCTCCTCGGTCAAGTAGATTAAAAAGTCACCACAGGAGACTGCACGAAACACGTGTGTTGAAACGCGCCACCTAGCGGCAAGTGGTTTATCCACACTTCAACAAAGAGCTACAACAAAAGACCCGTACATCACCGTACCACCGAGCCTTCACAGCACGTGCTATGTCCCCCACACTGAAAATCCTCTTATATGCAAACACACCGTCCCGTGATGTGTAATCGTGTTTGTTTCAAAAATTTGTGTCCGGTGAAAAGAGTTTGGCGCGTACAAGGGGCGTTTCGTAGTGCGTTTCGGTTTAATAAACGCGCACAGGTAAGATCAAAGAGAAAGATCAAAAAACATTAGACTTCCTTTAATCGTGTTCATTCTGCAGTATGTGTCTGCAATATCTACAACACAAGGACACATTTCTAGCTCTGTGTATATGCCATACAGCTCAGCCTGACGTTTTCCTTTGTAACCCATTTGACTGTTGTGTACTGGAAGGAGGGGGTTCGAGCGGTACTCGGTGTACTGGCGGATAGGGACGCGTTATTTAGCCAACAAACTGACTAACAAGCGGATAGGTCTCGTTATTTATCCAACAAACAAGCCTGTATTTAGAGCAGGAATAAAATACGCTATGCCACACAAATACTGCATTACTCTGTAAGCTGTCTTCACTCACCATTATTCGGTCCTGCATGTAAACTGCATGTAAACAGTCATGGACACCTCAGATACGGTAACTTTGGAAAACAAAAAAATGAATGAATTAATTATTAAATAAATAAATAATGCGAAGGTAAAAAAAGAGAAAAAGATCAGATGCGCGGGAGCTCGTATATCCAGGGCGTTATTGTTTTCCAGTGAACTGAGTTGAATGAGTAAATGCGGATGTGGGGCAAGGCGGCTTCCTCCTGTCATTCCTGTGGTATCTCTAGCCTCGCGACTCGCCCCTCCTACACGCGCCCGGTTTGCAGACTGTGCGCGCGACCAGACGCTTCTCCAGACTGTGCGTGCCCGTAATCGTGAACGCGCGTCGCGCGCGACTCAGAGTGCAAAGCCTTTAAACATGTATTGAACTTACATTGACAAGTTCATTGATTTATCTTCGGCTTTTGCTTTATCCTGCAGAGGGTCGCTCGCACACTGGACAGAAGATGGGAATAGGATACACATAGTACTAAATAACTCTGTCTGAAAGGCAAACCTCTATATCGTTTGTAGTGCCCTGAAATAAGTAGGAGGGAATCATTTGGGATCATTGGGCTGATGTGCTGAGACAGAGGTGATTTTTAGATTTGCACCCTATCCAGGTTTTATTCCAACTCATGCCCTAAGTATCCTATTATAGGTTTCAGTCCCCCTGTGACCATGTATAAAGGATAAAGCGGTATAGACAATGAGTGAGTGAATGAGTAATGTAATGTAATATTGACACTGTGCTACGCAAAGGGACTTCAGGTAAGTACATCTGGAAGCTAATGTGCGGAAACAGTATAATTAAACATTCTAGGATTTATGTGGCATAAGGGTAAGCATTGTCGCCTTGCACCTCCAGGGTCCAGGTTCGATTCCCTCCTCAGGGTCTGTGTGCGTGGAGTTTGCATGTTCTCCTCATGCTTGGTGGGTTCCCTTTGGGTACTCTAGTTTCCCCCACAGTCCAAAGACAAAGATTACGCTAACAATTCAAAAAAATTGCTGTAGTGAGTGAACGTGTGTGAATGTTGCTCAGAGGTCCCACCACGGTTGTAAAACGAGACTAAATAACGCCTCCGAGTGGCGCAGTGGTAAAGTGCTCGCCCTATCATCCGGAGATCGCTGGTTCGGTTCCCAGGGTGATGCTGTAACCTCTCACAGCCGGAGGTCTCGAGAGAGCTAAATTGGCCGAGCTCTCTCAGCGGGGAGGGATGAGAGGTACTTAGTGCTCCCACATTAATCACGGCTCTACGCCATTCGTTTCTGTGAGCTCGTGCACGCGGAGGGAGCGGATAGCACTGTCCTCCGAGTGTGTTACGCCGCCCCCAACGGTACGTGAGCGAGCAGTTAGAAAATAAGAGGTCGGCTGGTGACGGTAACAAAAACTGGGGTGTATTTTATTGACAAGTTGATGAGTTTCATTGTGCTTGTCTATTCAGGACCGTTTCCGTTGCTGGTAGGATGAGCAAAAATAAAACCCTTTATGGCACATGGGTTACAGACAGCTTCAACATCACATTTGTTATATATAAAGAACAAGTACTGGTGCAAATATTTGATATGCAGCATATTAGTGATGGTGATCATTTAATACAGTGGATTCCTTTTAAAACTGCATAAAGTTTTGCTTAAGTAAATTGTAAACAACTGTGTACATTTGATCATGTGTTTAGTTCAGTAGTTTAAAGACATGACATCAGTTTTTGACAGAAAATTTTCAATTTCATTCATATTTGACTGCAGCAGATCCAGAGCTGCCACCCCTCCGAGAAAAGAAAACAGCAGATTATTTTCAGGAGATATTTATATTACAATATTATTATTAAAATATAATAATTATTATTAAATTATTCTCTCTCCAAGATCTTGTATTGATGATGGGAAAGTTGGATTGTAATGTAAAGCCTTCCTTAGAAGATCCCAAAGATTCTTTATGGGGTTCAGGTCTGGACTCTGTGGTAGTCTATCCGTATGTGTGATAATGATGTCTCGTGCTCCTTGAACCACGCTTTCACAATTTGAGAGGAATCCCTTGAGTTTTCCTCATATTGTGCGTGTGGAAATGCAGTAAAAAGCATTTCACTGCATATCGTACTGTGTATGACTGTGTATGTGATAAATAAAATTTGAATTTTTATTTACACTATTAAACATAGTTGTAAGTTCACTAAGTCATTAAGTGATCTCCCATCCAATGATGGTTCACCACTATCCTTCCAGGTTTAAACAATGTGTTTTTCAGTTCTTAACCCAGTTTTGGCGGCACGGTGGCTTAGAAGTTAGCACTGTCGCCCCCAGGGTTTGGGTTCGATTCCTCCCTCTGGGTCTGTGTGCATGGAGTTTGCATGTTCTCTCCATGCATGGTGGGTTTCCTCCCACAGTCCAAAAATATGCAGCTCGGGCTAACTAGCGTTCCTAAATTGCCGGTACTGAGTGAATGCGTCTGTGAATGTTGACATCCTTCCAAGGTTGTGAAATTGGAATAAACACAATGGTAATCACCATTGGCCTCCACAGTCCCTAGCTGGATAACAGAGGTTCCTAGATGGAGGAATGGAATCTTAGTAGTTTCTGCAAAAAGTTGCTTCTGAAACAGAGTAACTTCTTTGCCACGACCACAGGATATGTCTTTTGAAATGATTGTTGAAGAAATGATAAGCTGTTCAGTGCATCAGTTAGGGTTAAATTACTTGTTGCTAAAACATATTAATCATTGCAGTAATTATCCAATGGAAGGCTCTTAAATATTTGCATAGTTTAATCCAGGTGGTGGCTTTTTCTCTTTTGGCTGGGCAGTGTATTTTCATGCGGGCATGAAATATATAAAATTCAGTTTCATTCAGTTAAATTTGTTTTACTGCCTTAGTTTATTTCATAAATTTATTTCAAAATCTAATTTAAAAAATATATACAAAGACGACGCCCACTATTGCAGTAGTGCTGCCATGTTGGTTGAATTCCAAATCGCGCCATTTAATAGTATAGTGCACTATATAGGGTGTTGAAGCGATTGTCTTGTACTCCATGTAGTGCACTTTGAAAGAAGATAGGAGTGATTTGGAATTCAGCACATCAGCGGGCCGCCTACCCTATGACGATACGTTATACGTTACACGTTTAGGCGTGACTAGCTCGCCGTTTCTTCAACGCGGGAAATTTAAAAAATCAAGTAATTTTATGTATTATTAACCAAAAAAAACAAATAAAATAGTCGTATGAGTCCACAGTAGTAAACATCTAGACTCCTAGAACTGCACGACGACTGTCCTGGCAGGAGGAACAAATCAGCATGGAAGCTAACTCTAACCGCCTAACTAACTAAGTTATCATTGTGCTATGTGACAGCTTGCCGCTAACGATAACGTGTGTTTAATAAACCATAACTCATAACTGAATGCAGTAATTGCTCACCGTAATTAAGGACCGGCTAATGTTACACATGGAACACTGCTGAGAGAGGAGATAAAACACACATACACACACACACACACACACACACAGAGCCATGTCTTTCGGACAGGTATGTAACTTTATGTTCATGTATAGTTGTAAACATGCAGTATGGGCTATTTATATATCAGTGTTTTATGTTTATGAATGGATTTGTATCTAAAAATGGAAAATCTCAAGATCTGCTATTTTTTGTAAGAAAGATAAAACTCTGACATACTGTATGTGATATATCTTAACTTTTTGGTGTATATTGTGTTATATTCACCCCTCTAACCATGAATTCTCATCCATCTGTCTATTATTTGATGGATAATGATCAATTCTCATCCGTTCAAATATTCTTCAATGGATTCTCATGCATGCATTTTTCAGTCCATCAGTGGATTATAATCATCCATTCATCCACCCATCCATCAATTTATTTTAATTAATCCATCCAGCCCTCAGTGGATTTTAATGAATCCATATATTTGCCCTTTCATCCATCATTCTTATCCAGCCATCAGTCCATACATGCATACATCCATCAATTGACCTAATTTATCTATCCAGTTATCTATCAACCCATGTATTCTCATCCATTTATAGATTCCTCAAATGATTTTAATTAATCACCCCATCAATAAATCATATCAAACATTCATTCACATACATCCATCAATCATCCATCCACGTTTCCATCCATCAGTGGATTCTAGATAATCCATTCATCTGTCTAATCATGCATTCTTGTGAATTCAACCATCAGTGGGTTCTTAATAGACCATCCACTTATATGAATTCTGTCCATCCCACCACCCATCCATAAATGGATTCTATTTATTCATCTGTACATGGATTCTTGGTCAGGGTGGCAATCGATCTAAAGCAATGATCTAACCACTGTGCACACATGCATATTTACACCTAAGGGCAATCTAGTAAACCCACACAGACAGCGACAATAAATCCACAGACAGAACTGTCTGACTATATCAATCCCAAATAATCTTTGTGTAGAACTGTTCAATATACTTTGAAGATGGAAATACTAATGATAATTTTTTTTTAGCATGACTACACTGCTGAGGAATACCAGGCCATTCAGAATGCTCTTCGACGGATGCTTGGACCGGAGTACATTAGTACTCGGCTAGCAGGAGGAGGACAAAAGGCAAGATCATCTCATACTTTTTCTACAGTATTGTTATTAAATATTAACTTTCAATGCTTCAATGCAATTTTTTCTGCAATTTTGTAGCGTGTCTAAATATTGCCTGTGGATTTGCAGGTGTGTTACATCGAGGGTCACAAGGTCATCAGCCTGGCTAATGAAATGTTTGGTTACAATGGCTGGTCTCACTCAATTTCTCAACAAAATGTTGGTAAGGGTGATGCTATACTGACTATACTGTGAGAATTTGTTTTATCATGTTGCCACAATTCAAGTTTTACAGACTTGGCATCATCATCAATTTGACTTACAAAGATAAATGGTATTTACATTCTAGATAAGAGTTGTCACACATAAGAAAAACAATGATTATGCATTTATTTTCAGCTATTAACCAACAAAGAAGAATTTCTAATTGCCGCTAGACTGCAAAAATAAAACAACTAATCAAGTAAATCAAGGGTTGCGTCAGGCATAAAACCAAGATTTAGGGTCTGCTGTGGCGACGACTAGCCAGGAGTAGCCGAAAGACCATCACCAACAACAGTTGTATAGGATGTCTTTATATGCTAGTGTAATGCATTTTCGCTTTACTCGAACTGAGATGCCCACAGCCACACTTCAAAATATAGTGAGACACCTTCCCAGAGGAGTTAAGGATATCATAACAGCAAAGTAATATGCAATAGTTGTTCAACAAGCATACACTGGTGTGACGGTCAGGTGTCCCAAACTATTGCCGATATAGTTTATATGATCCTAAAACATAGGACTGTGTACTAATTAATCTTGATAACTTTAAATAATCCCAGCTAAATGTGCTGAATAAATGAAGTCTATTGTTATTACTTTTTCCTAACACACTGTTCACCCTGCGTAGATTTTGTGGACCTGATTAATGGGAAATTTTACGTTGGAGTCAGTGCATTTGTGAAGGTTCAATTAAAGGTAAGGGAGCTATCAAACCAAGCAATTTAGTCAATTCATTGCACATACTACACACAAGTAGGCGCTAAGCTTATCCACAAAAGAACCAGTATAACCAGTTGTTACATCAGAGCAGGAACTACATGTGTATTCAATGTTTTTAATCGGTTGAATGATATTTCCAGTATGTGACGTAAGTATGTCTGTCACAGGATGGGTCATTCCATGAAGACGTGGGCT
Organism: Clarias pachynema; assembly: GCA_030014365.1. Classification (NCBI taxonomy): domain Eukaryota; kingdom Metazoa; phylum Chordata; class Actinopteri; order Siluriformes; family Clariidae; genus Clarias; species Clarias pachynema. Next base: position 24,200,574 of record JAQMYL010000002.1, on the reverse strand, counting down.
ATGGAGTAAGCGAGGGTCTCAAATCCAAAGCGTTGTCTCTGGAGAAGGCGAGAAAAGAGGCTGTTACAGATGGGCTGAAACGGGCGCTGAAGTAATCACATACTTCCTGGTTTAAAAGAAAATCTAAGTTGTTTTTTAACCCCCGTGTTTGTCTACTGAATTTATAGTGTGTACATAATTACTAAAGATAAGAACCATGCTTACCTCTACTGAGAGAATGATTTTTGCACAATCCTTTATAACTGTTCCACACAAGTCAGGTACACAAACCTTTTAGGTCACAAATGCAGCATGATGTGAAAAGCACTGGATATGATGTGAAAATGTGTGTAAAGCAGGTCTGATCGGCTAAATACATTTTCATAAAGTGTATTTATGTTGGAATTATTTTAATAACACTCAGTGGATCTTTACATTTAGGTGCTTTGGAAATGCTCTTGGAAACTGCATCCTTAACAAGGAGTATCTGATCGCAGTCAACAAGATTCCTAAGCAGGTCAGCAAGTTTATACTTCATTTCATTTAAAAGATTGCACTGTGTGAAGTTCATTGTTTCGTTTAGAAATGCATAAGCCACAATTTTGCTGATAGCTTTGATAACAGGATGTGCTTTCTTCCCTGCCAGATCAGTATCATTTTGCTGATCACAAGTTGCTAAGTAACCGCGCTGATCACCTTCCTCTAAGTAGTTTCGAATTGTTAATATATTTTTAAAAAATATATAAAAATGGCACTATTAGAAAGGACCAAAAATACAACACATGATTAAGAAGTGTGTCTTCATTATGATGACTATTGGTCATATCCCTCCTCATATGGTATTTTCTCGGCTGTTAAACCAGTGCACTTGTAAGAAAGAAAAAACGTACAATGTACAATGCTAAAATAATAGTTTTCTTGTTGCATATCAACAGGCCACATCTGGTGGAACTTTTTTTGTGGCATAAGAATATATATGTTCTTTCTTTGAAATAATTTACTTGTTCCTTACTGTTATATAAAAGAAACAGGACATTCTAGGTTGTATGGAAGATTCCAGAGTCGTGTAGATCTATGACCATGTGATAATAGGTTCTTCCTAGTGTTCTGTTACTTAATACCAAGTTGTCCTTTAGTTATCTTCCACTACCAGAATGAAATGACAGTCATGTGTAAATGCACAAGTGGAAATGCAGTTACTGATTAATTTGCTGCCTATGCAGCCCCCTTCACCTTTAGACCCACACAAGACGAAGCGCAGCGATAATGAGCCGGCAGTGGAGAAGGCCCGCTACAATAGCCTGTCTCATACTGACTCCAGGGCTTCCAGTAATCCAGCCGAACCAGTACTGAAATCTCCATCAGAACAGACTGGAACCCATCCAGTGCCTGCAGGGCTGCAGAACATTGTGAGCTCCAGTGACCCAATCCCAAACATGACCTCACACGCAGTCAACACATCGGCTCAACAGGACTGTGAAAACAGGTCCGCGATCATGTCGAGGTAACATCATCCCCAACTGGACTGCCTTCATAAAGCCATAAAAGTTGGTTTTAATTATAAATAATAATAAATAAAAATTGGAATAGTTAGAAAATTGCTGTTGTATAAAAGGAATGAAACATTCCAGGGGCTGCTGTTACAGGAATTTTTTTTTACCATAAACACATTACGTATAGCAAACAATTGTTCATTAAACAGCATGACCCTAGTGTTTTAATCCCTCTCTCCTACTGCCATTTATGTGAAAAAACATTTATTTTGGTGGTTAAATACAGAGTCCTATAGAGACACACTGTAAGATTGCTAATTGGATCACATTATAGACTAAAATCTCATGTAAGAAAAAAATGTATTTAAAAAAAAAAAAAGTAATACTTATTAAAAGTGTGTGTGTGTGTGTATATATA
>JAQMYL010000002.1:24177976-24198118 GCA_030014365.1 Clarias pachynema | reverse complement strand
CTGAGACAAACCAAATTGACCCTACAAATTAACAAAAACTATTCAAAAGACAACACAAAAACAACAAAGTGCAAATTTGCAAACGAGCAGCAACACAACATGACACAATGAAGTATACTGTGATAGTGAGTTGAGGTAGTGCAAGTAAATGATATGATGGATAAAAAAACAGAAACATTTATTGTAAAAAAAAGTTGCAGGAAAGTGCTTGCAGTACAAATAGCAGGTAAAAAAATATTCCAGGTTGGTGTGTAAAATTGCTGGATGGTTGAAGATCGTGTGTGTGTGTGTTTCAGTCCAGTCCCATTTTATTGAGGTGTGTGTGTGTGTGTGTGCGCGCGTGTGTATCAGTGCAGTCCTTTCTTGTTTTGGAGAGGGATGGCATGTACTACTCGTATTTCAAGACTTCGCTCGTTTATCAAGTTAAAATTTATTTTTAAAGTTTGCTCGTCTTGCAAACACTCACAGACCAAGTTACTTGCAATCCAAGGTTCAACTGTATTATAATATCATTTCACCAAAAATTTCAATCGTAAGGTATAGCTAAAATATCTGTCCATATGTCACTAGTGCAATAAAGACATTAAGATAACGTTTTCCAAAACTAAGTATCTTTAGTACCTTTACAATGCTGACCCACTCAGTCATTAGACATTAAATACCTTTCCGTTAATCATTAATTACTGAGTGTTCCAAAATCACTGAACCTTTTATTATGTTTTAATATGAAAATGTGTAAGTATCATAACCTATTGTATTGTCAAGTATAGTTGTGTTCTATTTGTAATTAGATAGTATATTCAAATGAAGTAACATAATATACCATGGATCAAATTTACATACAGGCGTAGCATATGAGGCATCCTGCTAAGATCGAAATGAAATGTTAGTTAAAAACATACCAGTTAGGCAGCTGCTCCTTGTTGTTTGTAAAATCCAACATGCTGACGCACTCTCTCTGTCTCTGAGGTCAGATCGTCAATGGACACGGCTGACCTGTCCTGCTTTGACCCTGCGCTGGACTCTAAGCAGCAGAGGAAGCTGAGGCAGCAGCAGCTGCAGCAGAAGTTTAGACAGGAGATGGAGGCAAAGAAAATGCAGCAGGGGAAAGTGCAACCAAAAACTGAACCCACAGCATGTCATGCAAACACAGGTACAATGAACACATCCACCAAGTGGCTTAACCAGAAAGAATGTGAAATATATTTTTAGTAGTACGAGTATTGTATGATGGTCAAAAATGATGGGTTATTAAAGGTTATTATGATAGTATGGACTGATCAACTTAAGGCCTATTCTACTGAACAGAGTAGTAGGAAACTGCTTTTTCTTATTAACTACGAGTTCTTTATTAAAGGTGGTAGTCGTTATGGTTTTTGGTACTTTGGTATTTAAGAGGTGGGGCTTGCGTTCCTTGTTACTACATAAGTCACACATGCAACAAAGCAAAAAGAAAAAAATATGTAGTCCGGTTTAATGGTGGTGGTTTGATCAAAAATCAAACTGCACTGTTCAGTTTCTCAACCTGCACAAACATCTAATTTACAAATAGTCATATCTAAAAGAAATTTTAATAAAATAATGACTTCTTTATCATAATTGCCATTTTTAAAAGTGCTATATACACTGAACAGCCATAACATTAAAACCCAAAAAAAGTAAGACCAATATTGTGTGGGTTCCCCTTGTCCCACCTAGGCAGCTCAGGGCAAGACTGCACAGGAACTCTGGGGGTATCCTATGATGCCACTGGGATGTTAGTGGCAGATCCTTTGGGTGCTGTGGGTTGCAGGGTGGGGCCTCCATGAAAAGGACATAGTTTGTCCGGCACATTCCACGCATGCTTGGTCGGATTGCGATGTGGAGTATTTAGAGGCCAGATCAACAGCAATGAACTCCTTGCCTTCTAAGCCAGACTGTGGTGCATTAGGTGTTCTGGTGCATTTCTTTTGTGGCCAATATTAACTTTTTTTTTTTTTTAATCAAATTGTGCTACATTGTGTGGCATGGATGAAACCTCATGATCCTGTCACCAGTTTACGGGTATATATGATAATCAATGGTATTTAATTCTCGTAGCCTTTGTGTTAGTGTTGTGGCTGATTGGTGTAAATCGAATGGAGTTTAATTCTGCCAACATGCAGAATGGAAAACAAATGTTAGTGTTTTTTTTTGATAATATAGGATGCAAGGTTTTAGTGCATTGCTAACATTTTTAATTAAGCTTATTTTGATTTAATTGTCTTTTCATGAAGAATAGGTTCACTAGATTCAATGCCTTTGTTTCCCATTGTCACTTTACTTATAAAAATGTCAGGTTTTTATCAGAATTGTTTTTGTAGCCAGTATATACTAGTTAAAATCGCAGCTAGCTGATCAGACAAAATCCCCAAAGCAGGTGTCCAAAAACTACCAACGCTAAATTTGTTTTGCCATAAACATGACAAGATATTATTTCAAGTGAAATTAACTCAGCTACAGAAATTCTCTGTAGCTCTGATGCTCAATTTATAGTGAGCCGTGCCTGTAAAGTAATAGTAACTAGGGCTGGGTTAAAGGTTAATTTTGGTACATTTGGAATTCACCAACATTATTTAGTGTTGCTTTTTCCCATTATGTATTTCATATTTTTAGATTATAATTTAGAAAAAATTGTTAGTTATAGCTCGTGCATTCAGCATGCATTAAAATGCAGATCAGTCATAATAATTGCACTTCATTTTTTGACCACCAGGTGCCTCTTGTGTGCAATTTGTTCAGAAACAAATACTTTTTGTTTCTGTTTGATAGTATCAAATAGTGTTGATACTAAGTTTTCAATATAGTTGGCAGAAGAATTCAAAAAGCCTGATTTTGCCTTCACCATTGTCCCAATTTAATTTGTTGGGAAACTAACTTCTAAACTAACTAAATTCCAATGGTTCCTGTCTGGAGGAGGTTTTGTACATGATATAGAAAGTTGCCTTGTCTATAGCAGTGCTGTCTCCTCAGGTCAGGCTTTGGGGCCTATTAACCACAGCACGCCTTCTGGTCATGCTCTGGAAATGCTGGTCAAGAAAGAGGAATACATGAAGGGTGAGAGTTTGTAGTGTGAAGAGTTCATCCTGATTTTTTTCGGTTTCATGTTGAGCTGGTGTGATGTCAATTAATGCAGAAATGAGAACCATAGTATTAAAGCTAGTTTCTGTATCATTGGCCAAACCTTTTTGCTTCCCCCCCCCCTCAGATGACCCAGAGATGTGGGACTTCACTCTGGATGGCATAGATATGCTTGATGATCCAGTAAGAGAATCGTCAGGGCTGCCCTGTCCTGGTACACCAAATGAACATGCAATGGTGACACGTAGTAAAACTCCTCAAAGGCCCGTTTCATTGAGGCCACCACTTCAGTCACGTGACCATCAGGGGCAAGGATGTCACACAAGTTATAGGCACAATAATTCAGCAGCCCAGAATGCAGCTCAAGGAACAGGTAAGGGTAATCCATACATGAGACAAGTGACTGAGAGAGAGCAATAATTTGAGTATTACATAAATACTTGAGTAAGAAAGGAAACTGTTTAGGTCTAAAAATATTATATACTTTGTGGTCATTCTGTATTCTTAAATCCTAAAGGTCTGCAAAGCCCACAGCGACAAGGACAGTACATGAAGAGAAGGAAGCTTGAGACTTGAACTTTTGATATTTTATGAATGTTGAATTTAATTTACTGTTTTTAATTTGTACAGAATTGTTGGAAGTGTTAATAAATATTTATCACTGTTCAAAGCCTATGTTAAATATGTTGCTAAAGGGCTCTGCATCAAAAAAGGCAGAATTTGATTGACGGGAGTGGGGAACCCTGTGTGGTCTTCTGCATTTGTATCCCATTTGCCTCGAGGTTTAAAATACTTTTCTGTTCACCACTGTCGTGAAGAGTGGTTATTTAAATGAGTGTAGTCATTCTCTTGTGACTAATCTCAGCAAATCATTTTCACCCACACAAGTGGACGTTTATTTTTCTGCTTCTTTTGTAAAGCCTACATACTGAAATCACACATTTGTCTGATTACATGATTAAATCATTTATTATAAAATGGATTGATGTAGTAAAAAAAGTGGAGACCAAATATCACTTCCAAAATGTTTTAATTAATCTCTGATATATACACTTAAAAAAAAAAATTAACACATAACCATCAATATAGTCAGTAAAAAGACTTGTGACAAAACTGAGAATCGAATGCATCAGCGGTATTACCTTTTATCTAACCTAAAAGTTTAATGCTGATTTAATAAACAAGTGAAATATTCCGGTTTTAAAACATGCACTTTTGAGAACAATGCGAGTATAGCTGTATTTGTGTGTTGTGACACTAGTGGTACTTTAAAAACTGGTGTGATAAAGTGGTTTATGAAAATCAGATTAAAGAAAAGGTTTAGAAAAATTCATGCACTCAAGTATCAAAAGTAACATTAGCCTCCCGAGCCTGCTTACCCTTTTAAAATGGTGCATATTCTGCATTGCAGTAACATTTTTCCTTCTCTAGAGAAGTCGAGCGAATCATTTCAGAGGTGAGAGAAAATCACTTCTGTTGGGGAATGGCACTGTGTTTTGTGGTTTAGTAATTACGTTTAACAAAGTGGTACTTGGAGTATAAAGACAAATTGTGCAATACTGTAATTTGCAGAAAGTGTGAACTTCAGATACTTTATTTTATGTCACAGCATCATTCCTATAAATATTGTGGTTGATTTTCAATAACGAGAACTTTCTACCAACTTGATCTGGATACTAATAGCCAGTGTGCACTGTGACAAATTTATAAAGAAAATGCATTATTTGTGAGTTTTACCATGTGTCAAGGCTGGCACAACAAGTAAGATCATTTAAGAAGGCACCCCATATGCATGCAGCCCAGAAGTCTACAGAAAGCTACCAGCTGTAGCCACTGCATACAACCCACATGCCCTCGATACATCCACCGAGTTACAGTAGGAGTTTGCGATAGTACAGGCCTAGAGGATGTAGAGTTAAACGCAGTCACAAATACAAGTCACAATGCAAATACTTACAATGGAAAAGGGTGTAAAGTCTGTCACCCTGCTCATTTACCCTTCATATATTGCACATCTCTGTCCTTAGGTCAGATTCTAATTTTGAAGAATTTGTGGAAGGGGCATTTTAAACATCTCAAAAGAAAAAGGTACCCTCCCCTTACGACTCTTGATTACTACGTAATAAGGTTGTGCAATTTAAACCTAAAACTCTGCTTCACCAAACCAATTCTTTTCCTTGCTTCAACTTGTCAACAACCTACTTTATTCATCTTGAATATTGCCGTCTTGCTTAGGTACAGAAGATGTGAACTGGTAGAATTTATAGTCCAAAATCGTCACACTGTTTCTGATCTACTATACAGTGTAGTTAAGGAGACATTTAAGCTAAACTGCAAGCTGCTTAGGAAAATGTTAACCATTTAGCTGTATACTAAGAACCTTTTTACATTACAAAGCATGACATCGATGTGTCCTCATTAAGAGAGACTAACGCTTAGTAATTAAGGCCATAGCTTTAGTTTTGTCTTAGTCTAGCACTGTCATACCAATCTGTACACATCTACCCATAAGGCCCAAATCTTTCTGCCCTTCTGCACATACGTCGGATGTACACTAACCAAATCACAGGTTTGGACCTTTAAAGGCTTTCTGGCTGCTGTTTCCGTAAACAGTCTACTTATATTTCCCCACAGAGACAAGCTTCTGAATTTTCAAAGTATATCCGTTTGCAGTACTACACTGTCATAATTCCTGTAAAGCTGGTTTTCTAGACAGAGATTTTGTCTATTTTGGGACTAATATATGCCTATAGGTGATTGAAAACAGTTCACAGTCAACAATTAGGCGTAATCTGTGCATGCTGTGATGTTCCTTTGCATCTCAGCTTGCCTGTGTCGTCCGCATGTTGGTCCCTCCACCATTAGTTCCTGTTTTGTGAGATCCAGCACCCACATGGAAACCCGACTGGAGAGCATTTGTTGCTGTAGGCTGTAACAAGCCTACTGCATTTCCTGCTGGCCCAACCCACTGCGTGGGGACATAAGGGGCACAGGGAAAGGTGTGTTGCTGGGCTGTCAAGCACAATGAACCCTTCCTTCCAGCAGAAGAGTTTGAGCAGGGAGCACATGGAGGACCACTCACAGAGCACAGTTGCCCTGGAGCAGAGAACTTGCGAGGAAGAATTGTCTAGGAGAGAGGAGAGAAGAAAAAAAAAAAAAGTCTGCTCACAAAATAATCCCCATTTGTGACGAGATATGATCAACTAATTCATAATGATAACATTTAGAAAGTACAGACAAATTATAGCTAATAAAAAGTTGAAACATGGTTGGTAAATGCTTACATCAACACTTTGTAAAGTTTGTTTGCCATTCTTCTTGCCCTGTGCAAGGCTCATGGCATCCTGAGCGAAATCATCCACCAGCTGGTGAAGTTCATCTGTAAATATGCCTTTTCGTGGAAGATTAGCAGCTTGGCTTGACCCATTTTCCAATTTATTTGTGATGTTGGGCCCTATGATGGACATTAGGAGAATCAGAATACAAAAATGAAAGACCAGTGATTAATAATATACTAATAAAGTGGAATACAGGATGAATTATTTAGTCTAAAAATAACATACAGAAATTATGGCTCAGCAACCTCTCAAAATGTAAGAGGCAAAATCTTTACCTTCTGAGTGAACATCCTGAGCAAGCGTAGTCAAAAGATCTGGAACATTTGCTGCAGTTGACTGACTGACTGAAGCCTGTTTGTTACGTTTATCTCCTACAAGCACAGGAAAGGATTTTCAAAAACAGGAATTTGCCATTGTGACTATATAGTGTACAAGGGAAGTAGTGTAGAAAAGTAACTTGGTGGTATACCTTGCTGATGAGGACTGCTATGTGTGCTTCCACTGCGACTGGATTTGTTGCTCTTGGTTTTGATTAGCCTGCGCCGACCTCCTGCCGCCGCTACAGGGGAGGAGGACACCACGGAGGGACGCGTTTTGCCCATCCGTGCATACAGCTCTTCAAGTTCCTTCTTCTGCTTATTCTGCAAGGCCTGGCTCTCAGTCATATGCCTATGAGAAGGAAAGATAAAAGAAATTGAGTAAAAAAAAAATCCAAAAGGTGCACTATAATATGTATTATTTTATAATTTTTTCAAATGTATTTATACAATTCCCACCTCTCCCTGAGTTGTCTTATCTCATTCTTAAAGGCTTCGTCCTCTGGCTCAGAGTCATCACTGCTCAAGTGGCCCTGGGAGTTAGGCTGGGCTGTGGGCACACTAGGTATACTAACATCTTGCTCATCTTTTGAGCCTGCATTCTCCTTTCCAGCTGGAGTAATTGAAAAACGTCCCACTTTGACATTGGCACCAGAGGTCACTTGAAAACGCCCAACAGTAGCAGTAACAGCAGCAGGAGGAGGAGCAGAAGCAGGAGTAGGAATGGATTCTGAAGGGTCATGATCAGGGTTGATCAGGGTTTGATTCTTATGGAGGGTGCTTTCGGGGCTTGAGACTGTTGATGATGAAGATGAAGTTGTAGTTGTTGATGATGATGATGATGATGACGACGTCATGGCATTCTGGCAAGAGGCATCATCCACAACTTGATCAGTGGCCACAGAAACCTGGACACAGATTATTTATAAAGTTTCTTCAAATATGGCAGTGCTAAAAAGTTAAGTTAACCAACTAAAACATTTCTGTCTACCTGAAATCGGCCAAGTCTAAAACCTTCACCAGTAGGTGGGGTCACTGGCTGCTTGTTCTCTACAGTCGTCAGGCCCTCTTGAGGTCCACTTAAAGGAGTCTAAATTGCAGAAAGAAATGATAAATTAGCAAAATAAAGATAATCAAAACAAAAGCACACCAGCAAAACCCTTAAAAGTACAAGAGTACGCACCTGCACTCTTGGTACACCAGCATCAACCTGATTAGTCTGCACTTGCATAGTGGCAGGACTTCCTTGGCTTTGAGAGGCAAACATGCCAGGAGTAAAATGTCCACTGGAGCTCAGTGACAAGCTAGTTGGTACAATATGACCTGCAGTGGAGGCCAGGCCAGGAGGTGGAGAATTGATGGTGTTGGGAGGTGAAGATGTAGGGGCTACATCTCCTGACGGATCAGGCTGGGCTGAGGAGCCAGAGGACGAACCCTGGTCATGAAATAGAGAACGCAGTTTCTTGTCCAGGGCCAGGATGTCCTCGATGCCTGGTGTCCCCTTCCCCTGTGTCTCCCCCTCACTCTCTCCACACTGGCTGGAGGCAACTACAGGCATAGGGGTGGAGGTGTGGGCAGGAGCCGTAAGCTGTTCTCCAACAGATGTTGGAACATTTATACTGCTCTCAGGCAGCTGGTAGGGAATAGTTGGAGTGGGAAGTGAAGTTCGACGCTGAGTGATGGGCTGATCTGGTGGGGCAAGGGAGGGAGATGTCCTGCCTGTCTGAACAGAAGTAGGTGGGGAAGTGGAACCAACGGGCACAGTGGCAGGCGTGTTCTGTGCAACCGCAACTGGACCCTGGTAAACAGATTGAGGGGGTAATATTGAGGGCTGAGTGGCGTTGGGAGGAGGGACGGATGGGCCCTGTTGTGTATGGTTGGCTGGGGTAGGATCAGACACTAAAATGAGAAAACACTCATCATAAAATGGATGTCACACATCAATGCAACAATTTTGTCCATTTATCAGGAAAAAAAATACTCACCTGTCAGGTCTTCTCCTAAAGATGTGCTGGCAGAGGAAGAGCCAAAAAACGACTCCCGAAGTCGTGCTTCTGGTACAGGGCTGACAATGAAACGACGGCCTGCTGAGTGCACCACCTGTGCAGCCATACTGGGTGGCAGACCTTTTAACAAAAAGTAAATTAAAATGAATTAAAAGGTAAACATAAATAAATAAACAAACTTAATCATAAAACATCTCTAAAATAGTGCTTACCTGGCAGATTAGGACTTGCTATCGCAGGTATCTGGTTTACATCATTCAGCACCTATAATATATACAGAATGTAATAAACCTGCTTGTATTTGTTGCATCTGAGTGTCAATAGAAGCTCTCATAATTCAATACCTGAGAATGGCCACCTTTAGAAGCCTCTCTCTTCTCATCTGCCATGTCTATAACCTCTTGCACCTGATCTATAAAGGACTCGCGCTCACTCTCAAGAATGAAGTCACTCTGGACCTGAAAGCACAGCAAAATTCTTTATTAAATTAAAATGTATTGCGTATAGTCAATAAAACGTCATTCACTTTACAGTAAGAGTTGGCAAACATCACAATAGATAAAGTAAATGATGCAAAGAGGCAGAACATGCAAGTCTACAAAGTTAAGTGAAATTCAACTTAATGCAAATTATGCACGTTTTCAGTTAATGTTGCGAATTAAGCAAAAAATATATAAATAAATCAGCTCATCGTTCATTCCCCTTGAAACAACTGTAATTTTAGTGAAGAAACACCTGATTTGTGGTGAAATGTTTTTTTTTTTAATTATTTTGTCTATTCTGAAGACAGATTGTGTGGCAAGCTTATTCTGGCAGAAAACCATGGCAACTTGGCAGACATAAGGCCAAATGGTGCTGCCAGTGTGGACAGAGTTAAGCAGCACAAATTATTAATTGCTTATCCTGCATAGAGAAAGATCAGGTGACTATGGGCAGAATAGCTGCAATGAATAATCAACATTAACTAAATCCAAAGACCGAATAAGTTGCCAGCCAATTTATTAAGAGAAAAGTCTACCATGATCTGTGCAATTTCTTCAGGGTTGTCTCCATCCAGATCAAACTTGAATGTCACCATTTTCCTATTGTGGGTTTCCAGTTGGCATTCAGCCACTCTGTCACCGATGTTGGAAATCTGTAACACAACGCATGAATACAGAAAAGTATAATTAGATGTTTTCCATTAATAAATGACTTCTTTGTTGTTTGACTGGTGAACAGTTTGAGTTGTTAAAAAACATATATATAATTCGAGTGAACAAACCCTTTCCCTGTAGTTACAATAGAATGTTTTTATGGCCTTGGGTAGTAAAATACATTCATGTAATTAGGATAACAATATATGCTTAAAGGTTACTTTTAATTGTCTTACCCTTAGTTAAACACAGCCATATACCCTAATTACTTTAGAATATAGATTATTTGATTATTTATAAAATTTTATTGAAAGATTAATTAATTGAGTTAATGATAAAAGGATTAGGACTAGGATTAGTTTATTCTATGCAAAAATAACTACGATTTACACAAATTATATAAAATAAGTTCAAATGTATTAAAAACATTCAACACAGAGGTATTTGCTATCTCTTACATTAAGCACAACAAGCTTGGGCTTGGCAGACTTGTCGTGACGTGAGCGACTGCGGACTGAGCGGCGCTGGTAGCGCTTTGTAGAACTAGACTCGTGCTTGCCCTCATTGCCGTCACTCAACCCTGAAGCTGCATCTGACAGGCCACTAAGATAAATAACAGCAATATTTCAGTAAGGTCATTCAAATGGAGCTATTAACTAGACAAAAAAAGCCAACGATTAATGAATAATGTATGCAAATAATGCATAAATATTCCAGGAATTTATCATTGAGGCATGACTAGCTTTGAGACTGGGTTACAAACTAGTATTAAAATACAGACCTCTCTGCAGATGGTGGAATCAGCATGGGCTGTGTCTGAGTCTGATCTGGCGACTGGGAAACACTTAAAGGAACCTACATTAAAAAGGGCAACATTGAGACTTCTCAAACATTTTGAGATTCTGAAATATCAGTCAAAACTTCTATCATCATGTTATTTCAAAACAGACTTGATTCATTAAATACTTTTTCAGACATGCTTAAGTCCTATAACAAAGCTTGACGCAAAAGACATCAGCCTTCTTTTGTAGAACACACCCTTCTTCTACGCACCCGGTGCGACTGAGATGCCGGATATAAGAAATACAGATGTTCAACATTTGGAGGTGGAGAGAAAACAGGTGGGCTGAGATGATTTGGCCATACCTGGTAGCCAGCATGCAAGAAAGAGGGGGAGGGAATTCAAAACAGGAGAAGAATGAAGAAGTTAAGGATAGAAGAAGTTAATGAAGTTAAGCCATGTTTACTGAGTTTAGAAGAATGAGGATATGAACACATTTAAGACAGTTATTTATGGAGGTGCTGTAACACTTTCAGTTATTGTTAATGCAACACTAATGCATACTTAATTGTTACGGTACCGATAAAATGGAAAAGCATGAGAACATAGCATTTTTAAAACATCTGGGGACACCTGACAAAGATGAAATTACAATGAAACAGAGCGCAAATGAAACGACAGATTGTAAAGCAGATGAACTGTAGTGCCAAAGAGAAAAGAGGAACGCTGAGAAAGATAGTGAAAGGGGAACCATGAGTAATCATTAAACTTTCATGCATTTTAAGCAAGAAGTATATAAGCAGAAGTAAACTTACTTTAAAAGGGTGAAAGTAGAGAAAGCATCTCCACATTAAGGGACAAGATTACTGTAAGTACCTAACACTTTGGCACAAGGGAAACTGGAAATGTGCCTTTTCATTGTTCACTGGTGAATTACAAAAAATTCCAGGTGTTTTCCCCCCCCCCTCCCCATACCTACATGAAATCAGTGACTGGAACCAACAAGAACTAATGCTCTTTAGAGAACGGGCTAGAACTACCATTTATTTCTCTGACTTTGTACACTGCCAAACCAAATAAACAGCCCTAATCAATCTTTAACTGTCTGTAGCTTTGGGAAGAAAAATTAAATAACTGGAAAACTCTGGTCATTCAGAACAGTCAGGTCATGGGCTGACTTAATTTAATGCCGCATAAAATCGGAATTGAAGCATCCCGAGATCATAACTTTGCCTCCAGTGGGCATGATGGGATTAGCGTTTCATGTGCTTCCTTCTTATCCTGACACACCTCATTCTACAATAGTATAAATCAGACAACATGATCTATTTCCATTTCTCCATAATGTCCAATCTTTATGGTCCCTAGCAAACTGAAAGTGTTTTTTCTATGGCCAGTCACATGTTTTGATAATGCGTTGCACAGTTCTAAAACCAATTCCAGTCATTAAAATTTTTGGCCAGGCAGATTTATTTTGGCCAGACAGTGTGTAAACATCAGCAAAATGGCTGCTTTAAATCAAATTAAAATTTTATTCGTCACATACACAGTCATACACAGTATGATATGCAGTGAAATGCTTATACGACCACCAGTGACCTTAAAAAGAAAATAAAAAAAATTAGTTTGTACTGGTAATGTTAGTATGTACTGGTAAAATGGTACTGTTTTCATAGGTATTATGTCATAGTCATTATTGTTTAGATAATGAGGGTTAATCCCAGCACTTCATTCATAATGACTAACATTGGTGTGGTTGTGCACAATTATGAAGATAGGTAGTTTTACTATCATCATTTGGTCTATTCCAGGTGTGTCTGATAATTAGAACAAACCCTAGATTCCTGATTTTGAACTTGGCGTGAAAATGCCCAGAAGTGTACCTGGACAATCTGAGATCCATGCAGCGGTGGTGACTGAGTTGAGGTCTGAGGTGCAGCATCCAGTGGGGACTGGTTATGCTGTTGGGAGATGCTAGGCTGAACAGAAGCTGGCAGCGTAGTCTGCTAGCCAGGAAAAAAAGACAGATGTTTGGTATTCAGACTCTAATAATCTAATATCTAAGCGGTTGCAAGTATTTAAATTGAAACAAATGCTCAAAATGAGTAACAATCGTCTGCACACACAATGAGTACCTGCTGTGGAGAACTATATTCAAGATGAGACACAGGACCCAGTGTCTGAGAGCTGCTTCCTTGTGATGAAGGAACCTGAGACTGAAATAAGGACAAACAAATCAAATCCCTGATTATTCAGTGCTGCCTCATATTGCCAAAAAAAAAAAAAAAGATTCAAAAGATAGCCCACCAGGCTATGTGGTTGGACAGAATGCTGCTGAGGAAGTTGGGAAGAAGGGTTGGGTTGTGTGGCAGAGGTCTGAGGCTGCTGTTCAGGGTGCATAACACTGTAAGAGGGTAGCACTGGCTGAACAGGATGAGACTCAGATGCACTGAGGGAGTACTGGCTCTCTGCATTACTTGCAGCTGCAGGATATACAAATAAATAATAGATCATGGCCCTACCATTGCAGGTGCTGACATAACACTATGATTGTTAAATTTCACTACATTGTTTACATAAAACAGATGCTCCAGGCAGGTGGTGCTGCTCCCCCTCTGGCTCCTCTGTCTCTATGGGAACTGGTGTCAAGGATGACATGGGGGGCTTTGTGGCGGAAGAGTGACCAGGATGGAGCTCACTGGGAGGTTGCTGCCCCCTTTCCTCTTCCTGCTTCCTCTTCTCCTGTTCTTCTCGCACCAGCTTCCGCTGTTCCCTCTTCCTGCAGATCAGAGCCACACGGTCCTTTATGGCCTTAGCTATGGTCTTGTGATCACCATCACACACATAACCCGAGTCAACCTAAGACGGGACCAAGGAAGAAAACACAGAAACAAAGCAAGTCTTATAATGAGGCTAGAGAACTAGAAATCACAAAGAAAAGTCACTGAAAGAAAGAGTGACATGTTTAAATAAACAACAGGTGCAATGAGCTCTGCTATACCATCTCCTGTGAAACATCCTCTGGGACATCTTTGTGAATGTCAAAGGAAAACTCAATAGCTTCATTATCCTTGTATTTTCCTTTGAGCTTCTTAACATCCTCAATGCGCAGCCATAGTTTGATAGCCACCATCTCTCCGTCATCCTCTTCAGCAAGCTCGACGCGAACCCCTGTCTCTTCTTGAAAAAACGCATGGTTCAACAGGTCCTTGATGGAATATCTGAAAAGGAAAAACAGATACATGCGTAAGAAAAGACAAATAAAACATACTTTCAGGAGAGTTCAGCTGTTGTTGTTGTTGTACAATTTTGTTGAACAGACCTCTCGTCTTTGTTTTGACGAATACATCCTTCAATGATTTCTTTCACTTCAGGAATGGCAACCTTATCAAAACTGCCAGGCTTCACCCCCTTTAAAGACAGAACACAGAAAACATCCAAATCATACCATGCTGCAAACAGAATCAGAATGGTATCCAGCATACAGTAAACAAATTAATATGAATTGTATTTTAGAGGTGGTCCAACTGTCAAGTTTTGCATCATACTTTTGTTTTTACAAACATGCTACATGAAATTGTCGGCGGAGTGTTTTAAAAATTTTTTTTTATCATTCTTATTTTTTTAAATCATATTTTTGAAATGTATTCACAAAACGTTTTTTTTTTTTTTTTCCTCCAAGTCCAAATAAGCCGAGTCAGTATGTACTTAAAAAGCTAAAAGAGAAGTGCAGAGATTGATGGTTCGATGTAATTGTCACATATTGACAACATATGAACTGGTACAAAAATCTTAATCAATTTAATGCCTCAGATGATATTATAATTTTTACATTTTTAACTAAAGTAACATTTTATTCCCACTATTTTACCTGATTTATAAATTTCATCTCAATGAACCAGGTAAAAAATTAAACAAAACAAAGCTGGACACCCTACCAAACTTTCATTTGTGCATTATTTGAGATTTAGCCACAGAAAATGTACTTCAGTGCAAAGTATTAATAGTTAAATAACATTCTACTAAATGTTGGTGGAATTGTGCATTCCGATTTCACTTTGGGCTTCTGTTTATGGTGTAGCACATTACTAAACTTGAATTCTTGAAAACACAACTTACCACTCTTAGAAGGGGGAAAAAAGAGTGAAGAAAATGCCTCATAAAATGCCAAAAAGGGGAGGTTTTAAAAGAATGGAGGCGAAGGAGAGGGGAGTAAGATGAGCACACATGGCTCTCCCCTCCAGCAAAAGGTTGGGCACTTACGCTAGTCACTCTGCGATAGATCTGTGCCGCATTCTGGCACTCGGAGTAAGGGTACTCAGAAGTAGCCATCTCCAGCATACACATCCCAAAGGCATAGACATCCACTGACTCGTCATACTTCTCCTCATACATCTCAGGCGCCATGAACTCAGGGGTACCTTAAATCAAAAGAACGGTTCAGAACTCGAACTCTCTCCCTCTCTCCCTCATTTCCCTATAACACCCTCTCTCTGAAGAGGAGAGAGGAAGGTGATGCTGCTGAAGATGAAGAATCCTGTGAGAAAAGAGAAAGAGAAGGGAGAGCGAAAGGGGATAGAAAGCGAAAAAGGGGAGGAGGGGATAAACTATTCTCAGTTAGGCTGTCATGATAAGAAGCCAAAGTTCATCTGTGTAAGGCCTTTAGGGCAGGACTATGGAAACAAAACCAGAGTACAGAACCTACCAAAAGGCCTGGACTGACCAAAGAATTCAATCTCAGTCTGCTGAGCATTAAGTAAAGTTGTTAGCATTCAATAATGTTTACAAAAGCCAAGTTAACGATAAAGTCAAGTGTCACCGGAGATTAAAACACTTGAGAGATTACTGGGAAAAGTTTGAGGTGAGTCAATGGTCAGTCAATAGCCAAGGACCATTAATTAAATGAACGCTAAAATCCACGCTATGGAAAAACTCTTAGGTACATTTTGTTGCAAATCCCCATAAAGGCACTTACCTTTCTGATACCTGTAAGAAAGAGGAGCAAATTAAAATGGCTAAGCACAAAATATTCCATAGCTATTTTATTGATTAGTGAGGTTCTGCACACTAGTTTATGCAATAAAAAAGCTGCCCATAAAACAAAGACATCACACAGAAAAACTTATCATATTTGGAATTGATTTAGATTTGTAATGTGTCACTTTGTACTGGTTGACTTACCAGGGACATTTCTGTATTTACTGCAGTACACTAAATAATCCTTAAAGTAGAATAAGGGAGATCTGAAGTTAGAGTCTAAAATTTTCTAATATGATAAATAGCCTCTAGCCTAAAACTGAGAGGAAATGAGAAGAGAGAAGACTTGGATCTTAAGAAACTGTAAAGAAAAAAAAACATCAAAACAGAAGGTCTACCCTTGAGAGAGAAAAATAACAGTTATTAGCATTATCATCAAAAATTTCATTGAAGAAACAGACCACTAATATCCAAACCACAGGACAAAGATCATTCAGAACGGTACCTGAAAGCCCAGGGCTCACCTCTAGCTTTTGTGCTATCCCTTTGCCATGAACAGGTTTGCCTGCAGACAAGCCACAATACAACTACGCACATCACTGACAAAGAGAGAGTTAAGAAATTACTTACTCTCTGGAGAAACCTGAAATAAGGGCTTCTTAAAACACTGGGGATAATATGGTCAACAAAACAATTTTGGACCGAGAGGAGGGAGGGAATCCCATGTGGAGAGACAGCGCGAGCAAGAAGCAGGGGCCCTGGTTTGCTGTGGTTTGGGGCTCACAGAAACACTGTGGTCTGCCTTCGCGCCACAATGTTAAATGACATTTTTAGAAGCTAAAGATGAAGAAAATTCAGAAGAGGACAGACAATCTTCTTCTTGCCAGCAAACCTGCACAGCGAGTTGACACAAAAACGAACCGAGAAACGGAGTATAGTGGTTTATGGGGTCATACCTATGACACTCTTTGCAAAAGAAGCCCTCTTGAGAGTGGCGAGGCCAAGGTCACCAATCTTGACAGAGCCAGTGGGCCCAGTGATGAAGATGTTGTCACACTTGAGGTCACGGTGGATGATGGGAGGAGACCTGGTATGAAGGAAGTGAAGCCCTTTAAGGATTTGCCGACACCAGCTACGCAAGACTTTAATCTTCATCTCCTTAAACCGCTTCAAATACCTACAGAGAAAAACAAACCATCATGAGCATAGGGAAGATTTTTAAACTCCCAAACACTTAAATTTCAATTAGACAAAAAATGTCTAAGAAAACTGACAATACTGAATTTATTTTTCCTTTCAAACAAATTCTAGTCTAGAGAGGACACAGATTATTTAAATTTGTGAACTTGCGTCTTTAGGGTTCCAGATGTCATGAGCTCCGTCACAAGCACTATACATTTCCTTCCTTTGCAGGGAGCCTCCCAGGAATCATAAAAGCGCACAATATTAGGGTGCTGCAGGCCTTTCAGCATGCCAGCCTCCTCCTTGAAGCGCTGTCGCTCTGACTTGGACAACTTGCGGTCCTGAAAAGAGTTTGAAATGTGACATTACAAGATAAGAGTATGCGTCCTCTAAATCGAATGCTTGGCAATGTTAAACACTACCAACAAAATTAAAACTAAATACTTTATACTGTCTGGAACATAAAATATCTGTACAGTATAAACATAATTAAAGTAGTTCCAAACATCTGTCCAACTCCAAGGTCCTACTGTATGAGCTACTTTTTAATCATGAGTTTACCCACAATTTCTGGAGAGCCATCCAGCTTATGGAGTTCCTCCAAAAGCACCGTCCCCTAAAGCCAATAGTATTACTTCCTGTCCCAGGTCCAACTTTACAAGCAGAACCTTACCACATTTACATTCATTCCAGCATTTGGCAGACGCTCTTATCCAAAGCAACTTACATTTTTATCTTATTATACAGTTGAGGGTTAAAGGCCTTGCTCAAGGGCCCAACTTGGTGGTGGGGTTTGAACCTGGGACCTACCGGACCGCAGCCGGAACAACTGAGCTACCCCTTGTAACACCATCTTTACAATGACTTCAAACAACTTAAACCAGCAGGAAACGATAAAAATGCAGATTTTTTTAACATGCTGAGAAGGGAAAAGCAGGTAGAGGAGAGGAAGCTCAATTTCACACACTATTCTACTGACATCTAAAGCCATTTGTGGTCAACAGAAGCAGCCATGAATTATTATATACACCCATCCCCTGGGCTGAGGCAGTCTGCTCAGTTGAAAAGCTTGAAGCATTAGCACGCTCCTGGGCCTCATACCAGTGTTAATAGAAGACAGGAACTTTTGCACAGGTTTAAGTTTAAATTTGTACACATCATGATCTCTGTATAACAGGGTAACAATTTGTATAAACAAACACAAAGTATGACTACATTAATGCTTTATTAAATCTAAACATTACATGTCTAATCTACTAAGGTACGGGAACTTCTAAAGCTCATCAAAATATTTTTTAAAAAGGTTTCGATTCACCCCCTAAGTTGCCCATTTGCCAATCCCCACCCACCAGCCTGCTTCTTATCGAACAACTAACAATGGGCAGATTGAAGGACACACGTTACCACTGAAATGTTAAAGCAGCCATTTTTGAACTGCTGCTCACTACGACACAACCCACGTTGTAAAATACTTTGCGAAAAGAGGTATCTGCCCCCTTTCGCACGCATATGACATCACAGATGCCCACGTTGGACTACTGTCACTGTGACTGACAGAAGAAAGAGTTGCACCATATGAGAGCTCAGTTTTAGAATTTTAAGTTGTCTACTGCTGACTAGTGTGACCAAAACAGCAACAAAGGAAACTTTCACGTCCGGTTCCTGCTTGAACAGTGCTGAATGTGCTCATTTAATTAAGAGTATTTGTGCTGCCAAGTTTTGTAGTTGACTCCATATCCTTGCAAATTGCTGCTTAATGATCACTGTTTTTCAATCTAATTATATATTCCATTAAATTTATTTACTTTATGTATATAGAGAGATTACATTAAGTTCGTATTGTATTGTTAATCAACTTTGGTGGTTAATGCAAAAGTCTTCATATATCACTAATATTTATTCTGTATAAAACTGCTGTCTTGTGGCACATATCAGCATCACTGTGAATACATTAATACTTTACGTATCTTTCTTAGATTCAGGTAAGGCACCCTTGATAGCACAATGCTCAGAGCAAGACAACATGTTGGAATATGGAAGCAGTTCATACATGGAATTTCTTTCTTTTTTACTCTAACAGGCACAGATTCTGTTGCAAAATGCTTTCTTACTGACTAAAATGACATAACTCAATTGGACTTGTGAGGAAGGCACCAGGTAAAAACATGAGGAATGTCTTAACATTTATTTTCAGTAGCTATTTAAAAGTCACACTGCTTTGGAAATCACAAAAACACTTCTCCAAAAGACAACAGAAGTGAAACCTTTTATAAACCTTTTCTGTGCTCAGACCTAAATATTATTCAAAAGTGTCATGTGCAATATGAGTTACACGATGGCAGCATGCCAGCAGTTTGCATAACCAGTGCATCTGTATTGCCTTCTGGTACTGATGTCTGTTCATTTTAGTGCAACTTTGTTGCATATCAAAGAAACGGTAGACAAAATGACAGGAAGAGTGGGAGGGGAAGAAAAGATAAGAGGGCACAAGAAATAAGAGCCTTAGAGAAAGCAGAGTGTGAGAGAACATGTAAAAGAGTGAGAGCGAAATAGATACTGCAGCTTTTGTTTCAGCACATTTTCCAAACTGGCTCAACCTGAAGGCTGTTTGCAGCAAAGATGCAACTCATGTGACCACATGCAATGGCCTGTCATTAACCAGCAGCAACAGCAATAAGAAGGAGGGGCAGAGAGGGCAAAGGCAAGCCTCGACAAGCCACAGAGCTGCTGTTCACATTGACAAGAAGAGACTCTGACCCACTTTCTCAACATGCACCACAGTGTTGCACTCAGAGGAAAAAAATCTCCACACAAGTGTCTATTACATTTCCTCTCTTAACTCTTCTAAAATGAAACAAGGAAACAGGATGTCAATAAAGGCAAATAGCAAGAAGTGGGTCACAAGCTGATGTTTCCAAAAGCAGCATGGTGCCCTGTGGTCCTTACTGTCACTTGAGCACTTATCAGAATCACCAGGATTTAAAGATCAGCATTAATTATATTGTTCTGTGAATACTGGTCTCCCTTTTCAGCATAACTACAGAAAATGCGTAACACAGCCCATGTTCATATCAGGTGACCACATGAAAGAAAGCTTGAGCTACAATTGCAATTACAAATTGCCTGGTGGTAGAATGATTTACATAAAGTATGGTTAATTATTTTCTCTTGGCATATACAGTGGGGGAAATAAGTATTTGATCCCCTGCAGATTTTCTAAGTTTGCCCACTTACAAAGAAATGAAGAGTTTATAATTTTTATCATAGGTTTATGGTACAGGATAGAGACAGAATATCAAGCAAAAA
>JAQMYL010000002.1:24126742-24151063 GCA_030014365.1 Clarias pachynema | reverse complement strand
TTTACATGCACACATGTGGTCACAGTGTTATAGTAAACAGTACACGCGTGCACGGATGTTGATTATACCAGTAAGAGTTGCGCACTAAGACCCAAGAGAGAGAGAGAGAGAGAAAAAAACCATTGGCTCAGTTATGATCATGTGAAAACAAGAAGTGCATGCGTGATACATGATACTCGGTACTCGTAAACCAAGACCTTCGTTTTTCAAGTCAAAATTTATTAAAAATCTTTGCTCTCAATCCGAGATTCCACTGTAAGTTCATCCTAGAAAAGTATAAAGTGCTATTATGTAACTTTAATAGCATAGTTTAGTGTATTTATTCCTGACAAATACCCAATAAATTTGAGATGTTTTGTGGGTTTCTTTGAAATTCCTTTTTTTACACAATCCTAGTAACTTGGTAGCTTAGGGGCGGTGTACATACTGTAAAGCTGCAGTACTGTATATAACCTTTAGGAATTTGGAGACCTTTGTGCTAGAAATGTAATAAGGCATTTTAAATGAATTTTAAGGGTAATACACCCTCAACATAATGATAATGCCTTAGATTGTACTGTGAGTCTGTGATGATAATATATTATTACATATAAGTCTGAAAATCATGTTACAGTACATGAAAGCACTGACTCTAAATGTTGTTTCAAGAAGAATTGCAAGAACAATTTTCACTACAGATTGAATCACAGTACTTCATATAACTTTACTATAAATGTACATTTATAAGAAAAAACTAATTTCACATTTTTTTGCACACTTTGACAGACAGTGAGAAAAATTAGAGAGTGTAAGCAACAAAAAAATGTCTCGTTAGTGAGGGAGTAAAAAGATGTGATGTCTCACTTCACCTGTGGATACATCTTGTGGTGTTATTTTTTGCCTCCAATATTTCATAATCATCAGTTTGAAATCAATCTATATTTTTGTCTAGGTATCATGAATGTTTAAGCAATTTCTCTCTGGGATTAATAAAGTTTTTTGAATCTTGAATCTTGTAGATGTATCTCTAACAGAGAGCAAGTCTGCATACATCACTTCTATAACCTGTGCGCAAGTAATAATAATTTGCTTTAGAAATTACGTGTGCAATTTTGTGTGTTTTAGTTACTGTAGTAGTGCAGGGCTCTTTAAATCCAGTCCTAGAGTGTCAGTATCTAACACAATTTGGTGAGTCTTCTATGCAAACAAAGCTGTTTCATCTAATCTGATAATTGCCAAGTTCAGACTGTGCGTTTGTGAATTACAAACTGTGCTGGGCACTGGCCCTTCTGGACTGTAGTTGAACAGAACTGCAGGATTGTGTTGTTGCAAGAAATTGTATATTTTGATGTTAATAATAATAGTAATAATAATGATAATGTAAAAAAAAGTAATAAATAAGAATCAGTCGGATAATCGGCTTTGAGCAAGAGCTTTATGTCTTGCTTAAAAAGTCCTAAAAATGAATTCTTAAATAAGAGTGGGAATGCTGATATAATATGAAGAATAAGATGCTTTTTGCACGATTTAGCTGGGGTGTTGAGTCATGCATTGCCATCTATGTGTCAAAGAAAGGTGATGAATTAAACTTTAAAAAGGCATGCGTTTCATTAGTGGCTTGTGGGAGTAACTCTCTTCGAATGTTTGTGCAGAGATAACGGAGGCAGAAAATGAGTCATACTTCTGCTGTACTCATTGGGAACTATCTGACACGTTATGTTTAGAAAATGTAGCATAAAGATATTTTAAATTTATATATGCATACATTTGCTAAAAATAGGTCACTTGCAATGTAAAACTCGCAACAGTGAGCTACAGGTTGGGTACAGCCAGTCGTAATGAGGGTGTCGTAAGGGGATATTGTGCTGTGAGGGATTTACCTGAAATATCATTTGACTTGCACTCTTTTAAAGTGACAATAACTATGTCCTGTAGACAGGAGGCTCTGTTGGCTGCAATCAGTGAGAAGGATGCTAACATTGCCTTGCTGGAGCTGTCCTCATCCAAGAAGAAAAAGACGCATGAGGAAGTGGCGCAGCTACGAAGGGAGAAGGACCGGCTGGTGCAGCAGCTCAAACAGCAGGTACTGACTGTGTCATAGGGCTCTGCCTGAGATACTCTGTGTGTGTGTGTTTGTGCTTGTGGGAGATGAGTCAAGATGTTTGTCTGGTTGCCACCAGAAACCATTTTGTTTAATGCTTAATGATAAACGAGATAATACAGCTGGGCTTCAGCTTGTCGGCCTCTTGCTGTGTGAGAATCGTTCTCCAAATGCTGTCATCTGAGCCGTGCAATAATAGATGTTTAACGATTTGGAAGATTTAGATTGATTCACTGATTTACAAGGATCTTATTATTAATCCATTTTTATTGATTAGAATTCATCGCAATACTTGAACATCAACAAAACATTTTTTACAGCATATTTTAAAACTGAGGTATAGATAAGCTGGCAAGGTGATTTGCCCTTAACTTTAAAAATAGTCCTTCACAATTTCATCATCATCATCATCAGCATTGTTAAATTGTAGACCTACCTCTGATTTTAAACAACGTTGGTCATACAGTATAGTGTATCTTTTCTTTATCTAAATCCAGCGGCCCACTCCTCTTTGCAATAGCACACTAGCCTTATTACTATATTCCATATCTGTTATTTTCCCCCGTTTTTATCTGGCCTTTTTTTCTCTGGCTCTTTTTCTAATTTCTTTTTCCTGATTTTCCCTCATACCTGCACCTCTCTTTTCTCCTAGACACAGAATCGGATGAAGCTCATGGCAGATAACTATGATGATGGCCATCTGAAAACGCCAACCGACCAGACCAACCACAAAGCTCCGAAATCCCCTGATCAGGTCATAATCCACTGCCCAGACACAGTTCCTCAAATTGATCATACTCTGCCATTGCCATCATCTTGTTTTTCCCTTTATTATTTAATATCTCAGCATTTTAATATGGATGACTATAAAATGTTCATAAAGATTTCCCATTCATAGCAAGTCATTTTAAGGTAGCAGACCCCTGATCAGAGCTGAGGTCATTTCCATTTAATTGCTGCTTTTTTTTTTACAGTATATTTCTTTTCGGTATTTGAATTGGAAATGGATACCTTCTTCATACAGGTGTCAGTTTCCCTTTCAATCCTTTTAGCACATTAAATGAAATGGAACTGATCCCAACTGTGATCCAGACTCATCTCTCAGTAAATCATGACTTCTCAAAGCTACAGGTGTTTCTCTGATTCACATCAGTAGAAGTTGTCACCAAGTACAGATCCAGGATCGGTTTTAGAAGTCAAAATAATGTGAAGTATCTAAAAGTGCCAAACATGCCAAACTGATCCTGGGTCTTTATTTGGCAGTCACTTCTACCTGGAACTGTTCACACACTAACCGGATCTTCTTTCCCATGCTGCACTTGGCTGAACCCCTGCCATCTTAACCAATAGGATGATGAGGAGGGCATTTGGGCGTAGTCGCTCTGGCAGCCATTTTTGTTTTAGAAGGGTGAGCACTTGTTTGATGTTTGTATAAAAAGCCAACCTCAGCAGCCCTTTTCTCCCCCATGCCATGCTGTTCCTGTCATACCCATGCAAGAACATCCAACGACACACATTTATTAACCTCCATAACAATTCAATCCATCATTTGTACCAGTCTTTTAAGGAAGAATGAAAAAAGATATATTTTTGGCATACCAAATATTTCCATTTTCATTTCAAAGGCTATTGTGTTTTCAACTAAATATTTTGCTAACAACTGAGAACTCCGTCTTTGTGCTGCTGAAATGTGTCCTGTATATCTCATTGCCCTTTATTTTATTTAGTCTGTCATTTTTATGCTCTTTTGGATCTGCATGAAACACTCGCTTGCTGTCTTTCTCCATTTCCTCCACTTCACGTCCAAACAAATTTGTCTCACCCCGTTAATTAAGGGCACAGTTTATATTAGTACTGATGTAACCTTTTAAAATGACAGTGCTAAAAACATTGCGGCAACCCAGTCATGGTGGCAAAGCTGTGTGCTACATAATTCAAGCATCTCTCATGTTTTTTTGTATGGCATGCAGAGAAAGCTATCTCATAATAAGGAATATGACATTTAATACTTATTGAGGTACTGAAAGACTGTTTTTGCCATTAGCTTGTGTTAAATGTCAAATATCCAAGGATACATTACATCAAGGTGCTTTGAATTAAGGTGTCCTTAACAAACGCTATACAGCTAATTTATTATTGGTAGACATTAAGTACTGCATAAGGAATATATACAATAGTGTGTGCTGTTATATTGGTATAACAGCATGTCCCAGAGTGTTTTAGTCCTATTATACCACATCAATTTTCAAATGTATTAATTAATGACACTCATGTCATTCATAAATTTCTGAATGTTTAATGACATTGAATGTCATTGAACATCTACCAGACGACCTAGCTTCTGTTATTAATTTTGTTATAACAGCTATGAACTAAACAGTTCTTCTTTTTCTGATTGTTTTTGGTTGTCTTTGTGTCTGTCTGTCCATGCATGCATCTGTCCAAGATTCTTGTTAGTACAATCTCATGAACGAGTGATTGACAGATTGTAGAATTTATATGCAGTTGTCTTTGTAAGCCGGAGATAATTGAATAGATTTTGAAATTGATTCCAACAAGGTCAAGGTCACAGGAAGTTCAAATATCTGAAATAGTTTTTCTTCAACAGCATCCAAGTATAATTTAAAGGTATTTTAGATATATAATGTGGCAAGCACTTTAGACCCCTGTCATGAAGACCTATTGACCATTATTTATAAAGTGCTGACACTGGAGACTCCTTCCTTAAATGCTAAATAAATGTCTCCATACAGGCAACTTCTGTAAAATTATAGGTTTTTAATTCTTAAATGTCATAAATTATATGGACTGTGTGCTATACTTCACCTGTTGAATAAGCTGTTATTACAGAAATGATAATATATTAGAAACCGCACATTAATATAAATGTGTGATTAAATCTGCAGCTAAGACTACTGTCAGACCTGCTTTTTTTTAGAAAGACCTTCAAATATAACTAATAATAAATAAGCTGACTTGATAAAATACATGACATTAAACATTTAATAAGAAATGTCTTTTAAATCATTTTTACATTGTTTTAAATCAATTGATATTCACTGTTTATAGATAAACTCAACATTAACCAAAAATTAATCCAGGACACAGGATAAATATAAAACTGTGGCAATTTTAGCCCTGTATTAGTTAACAGCATGCTCCCAAAACATGATCTCTTTCAAAAATAACGTGAATATTTTAAGTTTACTTGTGGTATGAAAGCAATGAACATGCCATTTGAGCTGGAATTAATTCCCTATTACCTCAGCTTGGTCTCAGAGGTTTTGTGTCATGTTTGCACACTCCAGCAGCATGTGTTTCTGTGTTGAAATGCATGTCAACGTGTCCTGTCGTTACTGAGCATCTTCAGTTACCCTTAGTGATCTTGATCTGACCCTGTTTGTTCTCAGATGGCAGTGCAGAATGCTCTCAGTGCATGAAAACTATAACAGAATTAAATGTTTAGCTATGATACAAACCTACGCTCTCCATAATTGTCTAGTGTGTGATTAATAGTTTACTGTGTGTGTAGATTAAAGCTGGGCGGAGAGCTGCAGTGCACAGGAGCTCCAGATTAGCCACCTGACTACACTGTAGAGCCAGAGAGGAGCCACCAAATATTCCACACCTGTTTCTGTACAAATCAACTCTGACCAACTCTCCCCATCCTCAGACAGGGCCTGCACACCAACAATTACTGGTAAGTAATTACTGCAGAAGATATTTGTAACAGAGAGTACATTTGAGCCATCATTTCAACCGTTAATCTTGTGAAATGCTTGTCTATTGGGAAGGTGTGGGAGAGCCCACCATTCATTCACCCGTTCACCAAATGTTAATCTTTATAATGTTCTGATTCACAAAGTCATATAGTTTAAATTCAGACAAAAATGCAGATATATACTGATGTTTTATTGATTCCTCTTATTTCTGGATCTTGTGCAATCGCACAACAGTGTGATTAAAGCTGATTTAACTTCACAGTGGAAACAAATAGCCATTGCAACTGCAAATGCTAATAAAGATCCATTGTTGTAAGAACCACACTGTTCTATTTATGCTCGCGTCTTATGAATGTTTTAAGTGAAATGAAGTAGTGGACAGGATAGTTTAAATCAGGGTTGCCAGGATCAAAAAGTCAACAAAAAGTTTATTTATTTCAGTAAGTCAATCCAAAAAGTGAAACTCATATATCATATAGATTCATTACACACAGACTGATATATCTCAAGTGTTTTTTCCCCCCCCGTGATTATGGCTTATAGCTAACGAAAACCCAAAATTCAGTATCTCAGAAAATTTTAATATTGTGAAAAAGTTCAATATTGGACAATAATATTGTTTCACACTCTAATCAGCTAATTAACTCAAAACAACTGCAAAGGTTTTCTCAGGCATTAAATGGTTTCTCAGTCTGCTTCAGTAGACTAAACAATCATGGGGAAGACTGCTGACTTGACAGCTGTTCAGAAGAAGATCATTGACGTTTTAAGTTTTAATTAATCATTGAAGTTTTAGAACAGTTTGTGCTTCAAACTGTGCAGAGGGTTGCATCATGAAGGGCATCTGGCGTAGAACCTGTTCCAAGTTGAGTGCGCCTCGGGTGGTCCGCTGTGGGTGACCCCTTGATGGGAGCAGCTAAAAGACAAACAACAATATTATATTAAATTGCTAATTTTCCTTGATAATTATCCTCATGAAATGATTTTACGATTGATACTTAAACAATAAATGAATGAATCAGGGCCAATACATGCTAACACAGTCAGTACTTATGATTTAAAGTTGTCAGATTTATCCAAATTCCATTTGCTGGCATTTGCAAGTTCATGTTCAAGAAAGGACAAAAATATATTCAGCTGTCAGGTTAAGGGGGTAAAGTAAAACAACGTGCAGTATGCTTCTGCAGCAGAGTGATGAACATGCATTCAAAACAGAACCTTAAATAGACAGAACATAACTAAACAAAGGCGATAGTGATCATGGACATGATGGATACTCTAGTTAAGCGCATCCATGCTGCTGCCCTGACTCCAACATCAAAACACGGCTATGTGAGCAAAATAAACATGCTTTATGACTGAACACCTTGTTCCAACAACCAGTAGTAATAAAAACAGTGCAGTTCATTATACGGTTAAAAAATGTTGGATTAACATGCTGTTCATTTTCTTTCATTTATTCATTCAGTTGGAGCCTGGGGTGGTGAGAGTCAGACTAAAGCTGGGACTGTGACCTGGTCTCCTTTAAGAACAGCACTAAATGGACCTTTAATTCCAGGAACCGCCAGCTGTGATCTAACCCTCCTCTCTCCAGGAACCCTCTCTGCCCTCTCCTCTCTTCTCCTCTCCTCTCAGCCTTTATCCTATGATCTACAGAGCACAACAAGCCTAAAATAGTCATCTCCTTGTCTTAAAAGCCCCAATCAGGAGTTTTTGGTTTGTTGGTCTCTCAATTGTGTATCATCAGTCAACATTCCTGCAAATCCCCATTAAAAGAAGTAAAAGAAAAACAAAACATATATATAGATATATATTTATCCAAAACGTCCTTAATGGGGCTTAAATGCTGGTGCAGTTGTCAAATTCAGCAGCCTTACAGTAGCTGTGTTGTGAATGCATTATTATTATTTTTTTTTTTTTTCATTTTCTACTTTTGATTACTGTGTTACATCGTCATGGTTGATTACAGACTTAGAATGCCCTGCAATGTGATGGGTGGTGCTATGTAAACATTTAAAAAGTAAATTGAATGCCAAACATATATCTATATATATTATGCTAATTTGACATCTGCATCTGCTGTTAGACTTGTGAGACTTGCATTAACTCGTTGCCGTTTAGGTAGCTACCTTCTTGCACTTTCTTTACTGGTTGTACGCTTCTTTTGAAAACCGAAGACCTTTAGGACATAAGCATTATACAAGTGTTGAATGAGAAACATCATTTCACCACGTACGACGTTTTGTCAGTGGTGCAAAATCAGGTACTGTACATGTCACTTAAATCCGATGTAACAGCTGCTAAAATCAATAGACATATGATGTGTACGATGTGTTTTTGTAGTGTTCATGACAGTCATACAACTCTCGTGAGGTGGCTGTGAGCTTTCGATTTAAGTGTTACTATTTCTCTGTATAGACAGAAGAAGCACAGAGGTTCACTGTAGCAACTATTACAGTAAAATAGGCTCCAGAAATCATCCTGCCACATCTAGATGTCTGGTTTAGAAGAGCACATTGCTGGTTTTATGTTCTCTCCTAAATGGTAATGTCATTCGGTCTTTCTCTTGCAGTAATATTTTTTGTTGCATTTGTGGCCTATTGTCTTTGTGTATTGAAAAAAAAAAAGATAGTTCTCCTTAAAAACAAAACAAACAAAGTGATGATAAAAGATGAAAAGACACGGGTATGAGCATTCTGAATTTGTATAAATGTGTATGTATATAAATATGTATTATCAGTGTTTTTATTCTCTGTGTGTTTTTTTTTATTAATGTGCTTCCAAGCAGTTAATTACACTGACAATTTATTTAAGGTAGTTTCCATTTGCTCTAAGTACAAACAGCTGCTTGGCAGTTACTATCCACATTAGTTTCATTATTACTCACAGTTCACAGAAATGGACCAACCTCAAAACTAGTTCGAATAAAATGGGAATAAAAGTCCTTTTTATAAATACTGTAGGGCTAATATAATAAAATCGTAGGGTTAGAAATCTGATAAATGCAGCAGCTGTGTTTTTATGGATAAAGACATATACACAGGTTATGGCCATGGTAACTTTCAGAGGTTGTTGTTATTAGATTCTCTGCATAAACATATGAGGTGGCCAAATTTCCATCCCTTGTCTAAGTCTAATTATTCTTACTGGTTCAGTGAAACAATAAACAGAATATCAATCTAATGCAGAATTTAAAATTTAAAAAAAAATTTTGTTGGAGAAAACAATATTTAAAATATAATTTACCTTGTTTTCCTTATCAATGAATTGAATTATACTCTAATTGAAATCACACATAACGATAAAAATCTAAAAGAAACATGAAAAGGAAAACCATTAAACCATTAATATTTTGCATATTGATCATTCTCTGAGTGGCATGGTAGTGTAGTGGTTAGCACTGTGGCCTCACACCATCAGAGTTCAGGATCCAATTCCCACCTCGGGTCTTTGTGCATAGAGTTTCCCTTTGACAGTCCCCAATTACCCATAGTGTGTGAGTGTGTATGCATGCATGTGTACCCTGTGATGGTTTGGCACCTGTCCAGGATGTAACCCGCCGTGAGGGATAAGCTGTGGGCTGCCCAAGACACTGTACAGGATAAGTGGTATAGAAAATGAGTGAATGGATAATTTTGGCAAAATCCAATAATCAAAAACAAGAAAAAAACAATTCAGTACAAGGACAATTAAATAGTGAGTACATCAAAATTGAGTGATCCTGCAATTCTGCTTGCAAAAATTAATATTGCATATTTCACATGGAAAGGTTAATATTGCACCAGAATAAAGACTTCTTAGTGTGTAGACACTGTTTTTGTTTTTATTATTATAATGGTAAAAATGTGTGACATATTTTTTTACCCAACATTGTACTCAAAACGAAAACAAAATGAACTTAAAAATGAACTTTTTATTAGTTTGTGTTTTATTCATCATTTATCACTGGTATCCACATTTTCACATAGGCATCTACAGAATGAGCTACGTACTTCCAAAGCTGAGTGTTAGGATTGTCCATTTACTTCTAATATACACAATGAAGGCATAGTGCTAATGCAGGTGCCCCGCTCCTCAGGAATGTACTGCTGCTCAGTCTAAACACAATTTCTGTTCTATGTTGAAAGTGTATAATACATAAACACAATTCAAATGTATATATTTGGAAAATGAAACACATTAAATCTGTCATTTTAGGCAATAGCACTAATAATAATAATAATAATAATAATAACAAATTAGTCATGGTTTCTTGGAAAATAATTTATCTGCAATCTTTCTGTATTTATAGTCTTATTTTAAAACATGAGCAAAAATGAGTCCTGGGCTAGCTACACAACACAATTTTAAAAACATAACTACACACTCAGTGAACACAATAGTAGGAACACCTGTACCCCTGTCATTAGAGTGGGGAAAAAGTGATCTCACCATATGTGACCGTAGGATGGTTGTTGGTGCCAGATGAGCTGGTTTGAGTATTTCAGAAAGATTTTCTCACACCTCAGTGTCTAAAGTTTACACATAATGGTAAAAAAAAAAAAAAAAAGAAAATCCAGTTAGTCAAAGTTCTGCAGGTGGAAGCAGAGGAAAATGGCCAGACTTGAAGCTGAGAGGAAAGACATCATCACCAGAAGTTCCTTTCCAGGTTCCAGTGGGCACAGGTTCATCAAAACCGGATAACGAATAAAATAATAAAACAGGTGATGTTTTATTTTACATGTTGTTTTATGCAACATTCTGTTTAAACTCTAGAGAATGATTTTGGATTAAAACAGTGGACAGTATATAGTAAAATGTATTACTGTATGTTTACTAGTTGAAGAGGATAATCTGTGAGAGGGAATGAGACTAAACTGAAGCTGTTATTGAAAATGTGTTGTCATTGAAAATGAGAAATGGAGCATGCTGGTTGCATTAGGAGCATCAATGTAAGAGATTAAAAGGATATTAGTCCAAGACTTAATGAAGTCAAGATTTTTACAGTGCACACATTTGGACTTGATGTTATCTGTAGGTCATTGTGAAAAAACAAAACAAAAAAACTGTTCCAGATGTTTATTTTGTATTTCACAGTTTGCCATTTATACACAATGGTTTCTGCAAAAAGTTTTTTAGGGGTAAAAAAACATTTTCTTAACCAGAACACATATCACTGTCACCCTAAGAGGCCATTAAAAATGGTACAATATTGTTCACTAGTGTGGAAGTACAGACTGAACGATGGTCAGATGTTTGTGTGAGCTGGTTTATGGAAAAATCACAGTGTTTACATAGGCAGAGACACTGACTGGTTGAACCATTGCAAGTGGAATTCAAGCCAAGTTTCATGGGCACTTCACAAAAATAGCTCTAACCGTACATGGTAACGTCATTTTGAAAACTTGATGGCTACATTTAGAATGTACATAACAAAAAAAAATGTGATACTTGAACATTTTTTGCTGCTGGGATCAAAAATCAGCTCTTCAAAGAGATTTCCTGTCTTGCATAATGTGCATAATAAAATCACTTGACTTGGATCAAAGATCAAAGCTACGTTGTCACTCAAAAAATGAATCACTACATCTTTACGACATCTGAATTTGCACTGTACCTGTGTATTAAGGATTAACAGTACCAGATATAGCCCTAAAGAAGAAGGTGACATTAGACAGGACAAATTTACATACCCGTATGGCTTAGGAATATTTCCATGCCTATGTGTTAGAGACAGGATGAGCTGCGGCTGCTTTCCAGGATCAATCAAACACATCTGTATGCTTGCATGCTTGTGGTTATGATATATGCAGAAAGCACAATGTGTGTTCCAGATCCCAGCGCAGTGCACCAGATTGCACATCTACAAAAAGCCACTTCAAGGCAAAGCACATTTCACTTGGCAGGCATTTTATCTACTGTATAACCACAGATAGCATTCTCACAAAAACTTTGTTCACTTAAATCATCCTGGCACATGGAAGGATAAAGTGAGGTGCACCCCAAAGCCAGCTGAGAGATTGAAGTTTTTTTTTTTCTTCTTAAATCTGTCCAAATTTGAGTAACAATAAATGAGGTCTAGCTACTTAAATAACATCCCCTGAAATTAATAATAACTAAATCCCCAGAAATGAATAATATAATAATCTTGGACAATTTTGTTAAAATGTCTGTAGCACAACCTAAGCAGCTGTACGACATATAACTAGTTATTAAGCATTATGTCAGAGACATGAAATCCAGAGCTAGACCCAAATCCTTTAGAAATGTTCTGTGCTGGTACCCAGATGGTGAAATAAACCATCCAAAGAGTTGGATGTCATCAACTCAAGATTGATGACCCAGTTCTTCACCACTTATGTGAGGGCCAATTTAAATTAAAATCATTGTTCAACAATCACTTATATGAGCGCCAATTTAAATGAAAAATAATTAACTTGCATTTGTTCTTATTACACTCTACTAAATCCCCTCTTTCAGATTCATTAAGTGTATACCATAATCTACTGAACTAGACTGAGCAACATTTTTTTCATAGTGACTACAAAGCACATTGCTCTGAATAAAGGTGATTGCTAACTACTGTAAATGTAAAAGTAAATACAAATAGAATAGGAGTTGTTGAGGCTGCATTGGGGTCAAATGATAATTTAACACAATATGTAATACTGTACTTCAAATTAACTCAATACAAAAGTTGGAGACAAATACATTTTTATTTATAGCAACAAGAAATTTCATACTGATACATATTCCTATATTCCCAGTAGGGGTAGAGTAGGGGTAGATTTTTTATTAACAAATTATTAATTTTTGTTAGATTTGTTTTTGCTCAGTGTAGTAAAAAAAATGCACCTTAATCCAATCCAAATCCAGACCCACTTTAAATAAATAATACTTGATCTTGATGGAGCTCAACATTTTCGGGACCAAATTCTTAGTCAGTTGCAATGTTCAAAACAGTGGAGATAATTCCTTGTCTAATTTATTAACTTTAAAAGCTACAAATAAAAAAAACTATTTTGGTAGTATTCTGTATTGGTTAGCAAAGCTTACCTTAGAATAAAATAGAAAACACAACATTTTTAGATTTATTGTATTAATTGTAGACATGTAAAAAAAATATATTTTGCCTTTTTCTTTTACAAAGTTATTCTAATGTGGTGCTTTGGCCAGTCTGATGGTTATGTTTTAGAATACTGTCATGCTCCTGTACATACCATTCGTTGTATGCAAATATATTGTAAAAATGTTTGAACTTCTCTGTATTCTACAAGCATACTACAGGGTGTTAACATGAATATAAACAGATTGATAATTACTTTGCCAATGCCGAAAGGCGAATTCCTGTCCAGAGACCCTCTATTCATCCACGTCACTGTCTCTCTCTAAGTGCAAACAGCTTTCAAAAAGGGAGGTGCTCCTTTAGTCCTCGCTCCCTCTCAAACTTCTGAGCAGATCTAACAGATCCACCTAAAGAACAAGACAAAATGTGGCTCTCTATGTTTTCTGTCTGGAGCGGTCTACTAACACTAGTAGCATCTCAGAGCTGCCCGGATCCATCTGAGAACAGCGCCTCGTGGGTGAGGTTAAAACCTCTAGGGCAGTGCAAGGATGGGGAAAGTACATGCCCTTATCGCATCACTCTTCCTCCTCTTACTATTCAGCTTCCCAAGCATTTCAGGGAGTTGGAGAAGATGGCTGAAGAACTGCAAAGCCTGACAGAGATGGTGAACCAGCTCAAAGCGGACTGTTGTGAATGTAAGGACAGGCAGGGAAAGGACTGGAACATACGGACAGATAATGAAGGGGAGGATGAAGAAAAAATTCAAGCTTCTAAAGGCACACTCAACATCAGACAGAGACAGCAGGACATGGTCAGAAGAGAGAGTACAGTTCAAGTGACCACTTCAAGATCTGGAATGGAAGACATTATGATAATCAGCAGTGATGCAAAAGATATAAATTCAACAGCCCTAGGAAAACACAGGAATACCAATCAGGAGAGAAATATAAATCCACGCACCACTAAACCAAGGCCTGAGAGCAATGGAGGGCAAAAAGGATCTAACCCTGTGCGAAAAAATCTCATAAGTGGGAGTATGAGCAAAGCCGATGAGGTGCCCTCACTTACAACGACAAAAAAGAACACCCCACAGGCTAAACTGACTGAATCATCTTTTTCTGGAGATCCAGACAATGAACCACCTACACATCATGAAAAAAATAAGGACAACCCAATCAAGGTGGAACATGAGATGAACCCTAGTGAAACCCTGACTGCGAAAGGCAAGGTGAAGAGTGTCCCTGAATACCATGTGGTGACTATGGATACAGAGGATGATGTAGACACAAAGCAACTGCAAACAACTAAAGGTGATAAGGTACAAGGGGAAAGACGACTGGTGACTGGAACCAATGCTCAAAACAATAGAGAACTTGAAACAAGCATGAAACAACTTACCAGGAAAACACAGACCAAAGAGGACAATACAGAGTTTACTGATGCTGGAGTGAAAGAATCAGGATCCAATATTTTTGATGACAGTGTCAGTGTAATACAACAGCCAACCTTGAAAAATATGGAAAAGAATAATCATGGTGCTAACTCTACTAAGCCGAAACCATTAAAACCTGGAGTATATTCAGGGGGGGATGCTAAAGTGAACTCAAGACCAGTTAACACAGATGACACAACAAGACGACAAAAGAAGGTAATGTCACCCATCACAGGAAGAGCTAATGCCTCTGATAACATAAGTCAAATGGATCAACAAACAGTGGGAATCAAGTCGAAAAATGCATTTATACCTGACATGGATGCAACGATGGACACTGGAACAGAATCAAAATTTATCACAGCAAAGAAAGTAAGTGAACAAGCAAAGTCACTATCACCAGCTAATAATGTTCATACAGTAAGTGAACTTAAGCATTCAAGACCACCCAACTCAGACGGAGCTAATTCCACAGCTGATGGAGATTTAATAAACCGATCAACACTGAACAGTAATGTTCAGATCCAAAAAAAAACTGGAAAGGATGCAGAGAGTAGCACTGGGATGGATGCGCATCGAGTCAGTGGACTACAAAATTCAGGATTACCCATCTCAGGCATGAATGATGGCAAAGCTGATGTAAGTCCAACGAATTCACAAATACCAAACATTAAGTATGACTTCAAAGCAGGTACAGATTCAGAGATTGATGCTGGAATAGATTTAAAGCCAGTAAATATCATTGAGACCGTCAGTGAAATAAAAAATTCAAGATCCCCCATCTCAGACAGTGCTAATGTCACAGCTGATGTAGATCTCATAAGTGCAAAAAGAAAGAGCAGCAACTCTCAAACCACATTAAAATCTAGCAAAGATGCAGGGAGCCATATTGGAATGAATTCAAATCCAGTCAATGTACTAAACAATTCAAGATCACCTGTCTCAGGCATGATTGATGGTACAGTTGGTGAAAGATTAACAAATCCACAAGTAGGGCACAGGAAAACCCATAGCAAAACTAGCACAAAATCAGGGAGTGATGCTAGAGTGGGTAAATCAAACCCTATAAATAATGTTGAGACAGTCAGTGGACAAGGGACATCAAGATCACACATTTCTAAAGAAGGACTAAAGAATTCAAGATCATCCATTCCAGACAGAGCTAATTCCACAGCTGAAATAGATCTAAAACCTCCAAAATCACTGAACCCTCAAATGCCTTTCACGCATGACGCAGATGTACATAGTAAGAGTGGAATGGATCAAAACCAGTTTAACGCATCTAAGACAGTCAGTCACATACAAATGTCCAAATCCCCCAAATCAGACATAACTGATACGGTTGCAGTACGTCAAACATATCCAGGAACACTGGATGACACCTTTACAAATCCTTTCAAACCTGTTACAGATAAGGAGAGAAATGCTGAAATGGATTTAAACCCTCTTAGCAAAGTTGAGACAAATAACCCACTAGAAATGCCACAATTATCAATTACAGACAAAGCTGATGCTACAGTTGTTAATGTAAACCAAATAAATCCACAAACAACATACAGTAACTCTAAAAATGTCACGGTGATGTCAACTTCAGATAACAAGGTTGAGACAGTCAGTGGACTAGAAAAACCAAGATTCCCTATCTCAGTATCTGAGAAGAAGACTGGAATATATCCAAACCGAAATCAAACAACTGATATTGAAAGCAAAGAGACATCCAAACCACCCATCTCTGATTCCAGACCAGAAGTAAGTGGTACAAATCCCACTCTGAATGGTAATAATGGTCTACCCAGAAGACAGTTTCTGCCAAGATCAAAACTTAACATGACACAACCGAGGAATGGACGGGTTAAGAGTACAAAACCTATGAGTACAGACACTGAAAGAAAAACAGCACTAACAAACAACAAAACTACATCTTCAAGAAGTGATGCTATGACGAGCGGCAGGCGCCTGCCCACTGGACTTCTTCCTATGAGACAAGAGAAGCAGCGTGAAATCACCCACCAACCAGAAAGAATCAGTCCCACTGGAATAAGTCTAAGTAAGGATTATATACAAAGAAGACCGAATATTTTGCAAAGAATACCAGTAAATGAAAGTAAATCATTCAGCTCAGGAGGATCAAAAAACACAAGTGGAGTGGTTGATTATACGATTAGCAGTGGGACAACACATTCTAACTCTAAAACTGCATCCAGCCCTAATAACAAGTTTATCAGCACAGCCTATGATATGAGTCAATCTGTCAGTCCCACTTTGGCAACACAGGATAATGTGGATCGCGCTGATATAAAAGGAACAAAAACCGCACCTACAGTCAATGTATTACGCACATTAATAAATCATCATATTGAAGGTACCTCTCAAAGTATTGGGAACAAACCAAAAGTTAAAAACACCAGTGTGAGTTCAAGAGAGGATCTGGCTTTGGACACAGTAGGTAAAACTGGTAGGGACACACAACCTCGTATTGCGGAAGAGACAAAAGGTACTGAAAGAAGACCAGGACAAACCTCGTTTAAAACTAGCAGTGAAGATTCCAACCAGCAAAAACACAATAAACCACTCAGAACTGGAAGCATTCAGAATCTTGGTGAGAAGATGCCTCTGGTTGTGGAAAGCAGTGGGAGGCACGAGTTAGACTATCCTACTACTTTAGCTACCCCTTTCACAGTAAAACCACAGATTAAGGACAATCACAGCAAAGGATCCCGGTTTACTCCTCCAATTAAAACAGCACCACATTTTGTGGATCAAGATCCTGTAGAACAAGCCAAAACTACTTCTAGAGTGAAAGTGTCAAATAAACATATTCATCCCAGCCTTGAAAATCCCAGCCAGGAAATGGAGCCCAAAAGATCTCATAGTGACACTGGAAACAAAGAGTTCCACAGTGCAAGCAGTGGTCAAGGGTCAAGGGTGGGTCTGGCAACAGATTTTCAACCCAACTCTTTGGACCCCATACAAAACAGAACAACTAACTCAACACCTATTGTCATTGACATAGTCAAGGCCAGCACAGGCTCAAAGGTATCAACCATATCTACAGAAAGCACCAATAAAAACAAAGCAAAAGACTCAAACCCTGTTGCAATGGACAAGCTTGAGGCTAGTACAGAGGCTAATCAAGTAACTCAATCCTTAGACAATGCCAGACATTATGGAAATAACAAATTTTCATTAGGATCCACTGACCCTGTAGAGGGCAATAATGAAGGACATTCAATCGATAACAATAATGGTAAC
Organism: Clarias pachynema; assembly: GCA_030014365.1. Classification (NCBI taxonomy): domain Eukaryota; kingdom Metazoa; phylum Chordata; class Actinopteri; order Siluriformes; family Clariidae; genus Clarias; species Clarias pachynema. The sequence continues at coordinate 24,133,532 of JAQMYL010000002.1, read as the reverse complement.
CATAACCCAGTTTCGGTACACATAAGGACCGGTGCAACTTCACACAAAATCGCAGCTGGGCACCCCAACAATGGAGGTAACAAGAAACCACTCACTGTTAACAACATGGATGAAACACAGGGCTTAGAGAAGCAGCTGTTGAGCAACTGCCGTGGACAGTGTGATCTCCGTCCAGCTTCTCAGTCAATACTCAACAGCCATGAGTCATCCAACAACGACAGAGGTAAGGAACATGTTGCTCTATGTTGTTTTTTGAATAGTGGTACAGAAAAGTATCAATAAATCCTGAAACATGCAAAAACATGTAATGTATCTATTGTAGAAGATTAGCTTAATGCTAGGACTACATGATTACATAACAAAGCTGATGACTGCTTAAAGCTGGAGCTCAAAAATATTTACAGTATAATGGCAAAATGATTTATGCCCACTCACTGCATCCAAAGCCTCTAGTGCTTGAGAATGTCAGGGCTTTTAAAAAAAAAAAAGAATTACATTTGTGGACTTGGAGGAGTTCACTTGGGGACATCTGTCTCTCTAGAACGAAAACAATAAGGTGAATACAATCGGGGTAGATAACAGGAAATTATATAATATAAACATAACCACCAACAGCTGCTCTCCAGATCTACTGCTGGTCTGAGACCTTGCTTGAAATGTTCATTTCAGGGACCAGCAGATGATAACTGGATGTCATATATCACCTGAACAACAGATGTTCTGCTTTTGGGAAACACAGGAAGCTTGAAGAGATCAATTTTGTTGTTTGCCATTTGTCTACTGTTTAAAGTAATTGGCCCAAGATTTATAAAGTTACAGATGGAGTGAATTACACATTGTAAAATAAGCTCTACCATGTGTATTATGACCAGACACCTTCCTTCCGGTTTACTGTTTTCCGAATAATATACATTAATCCAGATGTGCTCTGAGTGGCATCTCTAGGGTGGTCCCAGAAGAGGACATTCAACATTTACATTTACATTCATGCATTTGGCGCATTTTCTGCTGGGGTTATCACACCACCCTACTGTTTATTATTTTCCTATACCAGCAAACTCTGTAATGTTTTATTGCTTATTTATCATTCATTTCTAACTGTGAGAAATATATATTTAATGTGAGTAAATAAAATTTGTTAACTAACCAGTGTTACCACTGCTCACAGATAAACCCTCACAAGACTGTTCTGACTTCATGAGGAGAAACCTGAGAAGTGGCATCTACAATATAACACCAGACCGATCAGGCAACAGGACTTTCCCCGTGTTCTGTAACATGAAGTCCTCTGGTGGAGGCTGGACTTTAATTCAGCGTCGCTTCGATGGAAGCATCAGTTTCAATCGTACCTGGAATGACTATAAGCAGGGTTTTGGTAAGCTGATGGGTGAGTTCTGGCTGGGTAATGACAAGATCCATTGGCTAACGTCAACTAAAACCATGGTATTGCGTATTGAACTAGAGGATTTGGATGGAAACAAGGAATATGCCCAGTACGACCACTTTCATGTAGCCAATGAAAGTCAGTACTACAAGCTCACAATAGAAGGATATTCAGGCACAGCAGGAGATGCTATGCAGTACAGCAAACACTTCAATCACAACCAGAAGAACTTCACCACTCCTGATAGAGACAATGATCAATACACCTCAGGAAACTGTGGAGCCTACTATGGCTCTGGATGGTGGTTTGATGCATGTTTATCAGCGAACCTGAACGGGAAGTATTATGAAACAAAATATAGAGGAGTGCGAAATGGCATATTTTGGGGTACCTGGCATAATATTTCCAATGAGTACTACCTAACCCATGACCGACAATCATTTAAGACTGTGAAAATGATGATCAGACCCAGAACAGGATTTCTGATGAACTAGTTGTTGGACAGATGGACATATAAAATTCCAAGGACAGCTGTTTCCCTGTTACTTTCAGAAAGAAGTTGTAGATCTGCTTGGATAAGTTTTGGGAAAAATCCCTTTTCCCTTTTAGTGGACTGTTATGTGCTATTTTATTACTATGCAGCTCAGTACAGTTCCATGACAGTATTGTTAATGTTAAGACATGTTTATTTCTGGTTAACAATTTGGTCCATTTACATTTTATGATGCAAAGGGCTAGATCAGCCCTAGAATAAATATTTATTAAGGTTACTTATACAATGATCTTATTTTTAAAATCTTCACTGGTAAAATAAATGGATGGAAGCCAGTAGTAAAGCTGTAAAAGTGATGTATTAAGGTGTAGAACATAGAAAACATTATTTGATTTACAATAATTATATCCAATGGAATTTTGGAAATAAATGAGTTATGTGCACTAGAGTTTAATGGAGGATGAAAAATAAAAAACAACAGATCACTTTTTTAAAAACTGAACACACTTCATCATGTTTTGTTCAATGCATAGCACTTCATATATATTTTTATATGTAAAAAAAGCTCAATTTTATGGACAAAAAAGCTTATATTTTATAACATTATCTAAAAATATATGAATCTGTTAAGGAGCATGAACAATGATGTATGAATAAACTCATGCTGTTTATGTAATTCATCCAATTACTACATTATTTTTAATATTGTGTTATGGGTTTCTACCATCCCAGTGTATACCATCTTTATATTCACATTTTATTATTATTATTATTTTTACTCAAATCCACTCCACAGTGGACCACAGCAAACTGGCAATAATGTGATGGGTTAAACAGATATTTATGAATACATACAAGCAATAAAAGTTTTTTTTGACTACATAAGGGATGGTATAATGTACAGTTTGATTCAAATAAAAAATATATTATTAAAAAAAAGCCTTATTAGTGCATGTTAACATCATCATGAACATGATCATGAATCAAGCAATCTTTCATAACAATGGGTAAAATTCCAATGTCCTCCAAGAACAGCCTTCTTACTGGCATATGGATCAAAGGAGCTAGAAACATTCCTTAGACATTCTCACCCACATCAGTATAATGGTATCATATAGTTTAGGCACGTTTATGCCATAAATTCCCCCATTCAATGCGTTCTTATGGTTCTCTATTACATTTGATGAATGTGGAAGTCACTGTAGTAGACTGATATTGTCATGCATGTTGAACCAGTTTTAGGAGGGCATGTGCCTCATGACCTCGGACGTTATCCTGTAAATTCTGGTGCATGTCACAGCAGAAACCTTTTCCCCATCATGTATAAATACTGTCCACTTAACTGAACTACTTGACCACTACATATGCATGTACTGTCCATGTTAAGTTGCTGCCACATGATTGGCTGATTAAATGCTTTATTGACCTATTAGTTTTACCTAATGAAATGAAATATACTTAAATATTTCATATAAAATAAAATATATCACATACTTCTCATTTTGTAGAAAATTTGTAAAAAAAAAAAAAGAAGAAAAAAAAGATGCAGACATGAATTAAAATCAGGAAGTGTTAATGCTGAGGCAGACATTACTCCATTTCTCCTGTGAAAAAAAAGTGTTCAGATATTTTTAAAGGAAATCTTTGTTGAACCTCTGGAACATTGCAAGGTAATGAAATGTAGTGAATTATTACTTAGAAAATGCAGTCAGGATAACTATTAAAAATATTTTATGACACTATGATTACATTGTGTTAACCTGGATTAAAGTATATATTTTTTCCAGGTATTCGGTCCAGGCAAAAATCTTTGTCTGATTAAGAGTAAAATTGTTGGTGGAAATTGTGGAAATCTTAATTATTCTACATTGAAAAAGAAGTGATACAAGGTCAAACAAAAATAAAACTAAGAGCATCATTTAATTTAGCACAGGATTAAGAAAAAAAGTCTCACAATTTCCAAAGCGTGTCCATCATTTGAAATATAACTGACGGCACAAGCATTTTCACATTTGGCTCGAACATCTCTTAACCAAACTGTCCTGTGCGGAATGTTAATGTTAGCACTACACTCCAGCAAAGCCAAAGTCTGGAGAGCATCAAATCTCCACCCATATCTCAAATAAGGCTAAAAGCCTCTAACGATGAAAAATTAGCTGGAAATTTTTCTGTGTTGTTCCAGATATTTATAGAAACACTAACGAAGTGTTGATTTCAACAGATCACACAAACCAAATTTTTCCCATGAGAAAGGTTAATATTCATTTAATTTACAGAAAGGAAAAAAATATTCATGATAGTTATTAGAGGTACCTGCATGAGGAGAAACCACAATCAAACTAAAAAGGACAAGTAATATTTCTTTGTTTAATGAGAAGTCCAGTGTAAAAATTCTTTCCATTTAAATGCATGTAAAGTCACAGACAGAACTAGCATCAATTATTCCTCTCGAAGATAAGTCTGCTCTTAATACTCATTACTAAATTAACACTTTCTTTGTTTTTTTTCACACAATTAACCAGATGTCTGTGCATTAGAGACAATTTTCCACATATGGCATCTGGAATGACCAAATGATAGTCTGAAGAGTAACAATGTTAAAAAAAAATCTGTTTCTCCCAGCTCCTATAAAAGAGCCGAACTATTACATAATACAATATAGATGTTCCCAGTCAAATGGACTAAAAATAACAAGAAGCCTGGACAATTTTACATGTTTTACTTTTGGCTTTGAGAACAAATTATTCATCGTCTTCATGTAGCACAAACACATTGTCATAGATAAAGACAACCAGCAAGATGAAAGACACAGCGTCTTTAAACACTTTGTGTGTTTACAGTTTCATTGCTGGTGATGTAAAATAATATGACTTACTTAAGCACCACATAACCAAACCCTTGAATTCAGAACAGCAGGTTTTTAGCATCAAAATCGAAAACAATGTTGACAGCAGAAAATTGTCTCCTTAGGCATGGCTGCTCAGTGATGAGGCCTTTCTGCTACCGATCAGACCATTTTGATCACTCAAATGTGGGTCCTTGAGAAAGTACAAGCACTTTACTAATGGAAACACCTTAACAAAACATAAGCAGTTGATAAAACTGTGTCTGGAGACTAGACCTGTATGAGAAACCATTCTGCAGTTCTTCTAAAGCCATACTCTTTCAAATACATGCAACATTTTACATTAATGCAGTCTAAACCAAGATTAAGTAATTAATTCAATAATTGATCCTTTTCGAATTATCCAGTGTTGTAAAAGACAAAAGTAAATTTATAATATAAATCTGCAGAGGACTTCTTCGGAACATAACACGCAGCATTTATTGGCTTTTTAACTTCAAGGGAACACATGAGAAGTTGAGGGAATAACTGTTTATAACTGCTCTATATAACAAGCTCTAACAGGGACTTTAAATTGCTTTATTGCTGTTGTACAAACAAACATAACTGAATGAAATATATGATGCAACAGTCTTTAGTAAACAAAACATTGATTAGAGTTTATTAAAATTGAAGTGATGGTTCTATTTAGAGACAAGCAGTTTTGTACTGTTCATTAGAATCATCAACTGTGAACTATTTTACAGTGTGTATGTGATGATTGCACAGTTGTTTAAATTAAACAGGTGTGAATTTACAATACTTAAAACTCAACAGGATGTCTGCATGGAGGAATCTCCAAACACACAACAATAACCATACACAATTGTTCCTTTTATCCCAAATACAATCCTTCAATCAAGGCATGCTTGATATTCAAAGCCTGTTTGTTTGACCATGTAGCTCCAGTGGTAAACTTACATTGCTAATCCAGGTTTATTGCATCCAGTTTAGCATCCAGGAATACAGAATTGTGGTTAATAATCATTCAGATGACGATACAATTACAGATGCAAGAACATTTGTGTTTGTGTTTAAAAAGGCATCACTGAGGGAAATTATTAACATTTGAGGCATATGTGCGATTTTAATCACAATGTGCAGAATGCTAAACTGGTAGCTATAAAGTTTGTTTACCTGTTACCTCAACATCTTGTAAATTAATGGCAAAACTGCTTCAGATATCAAATACGTCCTGGATGATTGCCTGCATTTGGTAGTAAATGGGGAAATTGTTTATTCCAAAAATACAGAAGAAAATAAAATGTAGGCATGTAGTACCTGCTACCTGCAACATTTACCATCATCATCAGTCACTAATGTGTCCATTAATTAAGCTTTTCAGTCTTTAGGAACAGCTGTTATTTTAATCCATGTTGACACTTATAAATAAATCTGTTATATAGTACACAAGTTATATTTACAACTTCCTGCTTAGTCTCTTCAGAAGTGAAAGACGTTATAGCCAAGCTCTACCATGGCTCCGACAAGAAGAGCCCACAGCGGGATACAAATTAAACTCAGCCAGATCTCAGTCAGACGCTCCAGCCTTGCACACAGCAACAGACTAAAGGCCAACTTTAACAAAATGGCCACCAGGTACCAAACTCGTTTCTTCAGGTTGTCAGCTGCATTGCGTGGGTCAAAGCCAGGCTTACAGCGCCCGGCCATTTTCACAATGAGCATGAGCAGGAGAATGGTGTCAAAAGTCCAGACGGGAAGAAAGACAAGGAACCAGTTCCAGTGGATTTTGTCATCCAACTTGAGGACCAGCATGATGAGGAAGATGAGGCTGAAGATCCAAGTGAGGAGCACTCGCTGTGCAAGAGACATGCTCATCCAGAGAGACTAACTCAGACCTAAAATGGAATATGAAGACACTTTTTAAGATTGAAGAAGCATTAGATGATACCTACTAGCAATACAGTTACCAAGACCTGGATCACCTATGACAGTGGTTCTCAACTGGTTTGGCCATGGGACCCACATTTTTACATGGTCATCAAGCCGCGACCCAAATTTTTAGGAA
>JAQMYL010000002.1:24076014-24087461 GCA_030014365.1 Clarias pachynema | reverse complement strand
GAAATTTCACGGGGAGCCAATGAAGTGAAGATAAGATAGGGGTGATGTGCTCGTATCTTCTGGTTCTAGTGAGGACTGTCACTGCTGCATTCTGGACTAACTGAAGCTTGTTTATGCATCTAGTTGAACAACCAGACAGTAAGGCAAAGTCTCCAATATGTATATGACTTATATGTTTGTGTAAGTGACAAATAAAAATTTAATGAATGTTAATTTAATGATTTTGGCATAACCAAAACTAACAGCATTTTTCACCATTTTTTATAGAATGACCCATATATGAGTTTAATTTTTTGAAAACCTTTTGAGAGGCACTATATATTATATCCTGATTGAAATCTTCACAGTGTCGTGCTATCGTTTTCCTTCCATAGCAAATGGTCAATGATTTCTTACACAACATCATCAGTAGGAACCAGGGCTGAGTCTTCTGCATAAAAGTCTTCTCGTGGAGACACAGGCCGTGTAATCAATCATTTGCTCGGTAGGTGACTTGCTGTTGCCGAATAATCGCCGCAGAGATCAAACAAAAGTCGCTTCATTACACATAATCTGTTAGAGAACGATTCGCTCTTGACTCGAAGAGTCACCACAATGGACCATTTGGTCCACCGGCAGCGCTGGCTGTGGCATCCAGTACCCAAGTCGTCTAACAAAACTATATGGACAAACAAAAAATAACCCAAGAAATCTTTTGATAATTAGTCTGCAACCATTGGTAGAAGAATCATTACACTAAAAGTACAACATGCTTTTATAACCAAGAATGGGAAATGGATTATAGTCATAGATTCATGTGTCAATCACTGCGTTGAACAGCACCTAAGACTTCTTTGATGAACGCCGTTTATTGAAACGCAGCCGTGCGCATGCGTGTGCATTCGACACTTTCACTTCCGGGAAGCTTTCTACACCAATGCGGCATCACCATTTAAATCACGTGATCTTTGAATTCAGTCTCGGACCAAATTTGAACTGTGTTCAGTGTTGTTTAGAAGTGACTGCAGTAAGTGCCAATAGGGGTAAAAGGAAAAAAAAAAGATCCAGCTTCGCACCGTGGGTTTGAAAAGCACAAACAGCAGGTAAGATTTAGTTTTAAGATGAGTGAAAGTCGTTGTACTGCTGGATAGATGTATTTTAGGTTAGATGTTCACCCTGTAGTGTGTTGGCTAGCTAGCTATTTAGTCATGCTAATCATCACTTCCGTAAAATCTCCGTAACGCAGGACAAACCATTAAATTTTATTTGAAGTAAATCATGCTATTTTCGTTTTGTTAGAAATTTGTGAATCATTTAATATGGTGGCGGTGTTTTTTTAATTTATTTTTCTTCAGGACTTTGGACTCCCATCTTATTTGCTGTTGATGATGGCTGATGATGGTAACTACGTTAATTCACATATGCTGATCAGCCATAACATTATGACCACCCGTCCCTTGAGCAAGCATAAGAATTTGAGTGACTTTGACAAGGGCCAAATCATGATGGCTAGCGGATTTGGTCAGAGCAACTCCAATACTGCAGGTCTTGAGATGTTCCTGGTCTGCAGTGGTCAGGAGTACTATAATCCAAGGAAGAAAACCGGCGAATGGCGACCAGTCATGGGTGACCACGGCCTACCGATACACATGGAGAGCAAACGCTGGCCGTGTAGTCCGAGTCAATAGAAGAGTTAGTGTGGATCCATTGATGAAAAGATTAATGCTGGTTGTGATAGAAATGTGTTAGAAGAAACAGGGGTGACTGTTATGGTGGCAAAATGGGGGGAGGGGTGTATTAGGCAGATGGTCTTAATGTTATGGCTGATCAGTGTATAATAACGGTGCATTCTTATACTTAAAGTGTCATATATGTATATATAAATTATGTAATATATAAATATATAAATGATGTAAGCTGATTTTTTTTTCACCAAACGTATTACAGTATTTCTATATTCTAAATTCTAGATTTCTGCTCATTGGCTGAAGAGAAGTTTGATTTTGAAGTTTCACTGTCACCAGCAAGGTGGGTTGTTATTTGCAATCTTATGTAAATCCTTGTCATTTTTACTGATTGTAATAATACGAATAGATTTGACCCTGTTTCAGACAGATCAGAGTAAAATAGTAGTGGAATGTCTGAGCACGCACTGATCCCCCCCCCTCCCCCCTTCATTGTGAAAATTCCCTTTGATCATGCCATACTGTTTTGATTGAGGTGGTTACATGATAATTCATATATCCGATTTTCCAATCATTAACTGAATATTAGGATCCATGTAAACAAGGGCTAGAGTCGATACAATTTTACATATGATTTTAGCTTTCAGAACAGTAATGGAACAATACCCTAGAATCTACCTTTTTTCACATATATTCAAGATGTCTATTTTTTTTTCTTTAGTTCTAAAGGAGATGATGTTGAAGATGAAGTCTTCCTGGGTCCTGTCTCCCATAAGGAGAGATGCATTTCCCATGGAATGGCGACCCAAGTGAAAGAAAGCGTGAGCAGTGGGCCGTCTTTGGGTGAGGAGCCCAGTTGGAGCCCGCTGCTTGAGGAAAACTTTGAGGAAATTTGCAAAGAAGCTCATCTTTTAGCCAGCCACCTTGAGGGAACTCTTACTAAGCCTCCTGCAAAAGACCATACAGTTACTCCCAGTTTGCCCGAAGATGCAGAAAAGTTTGAGATGGACTCTTCAGCTAAACTGGGCATGTTCAAGCCGGCTGATGCACTTAGCCCTATTAAGAGAGAAACATTTTGTGTTCAGGACAGCCCCATGAAACAGCTTCCAGCAGCAATCCAGAAGCAATTGCAGAAGTCTAGCAGTATGTCTGTAGGCAAACCACGTCTCAGCACCTCCAGCCCTGTAAGAACTATTGACACTCAACCTAAAATAGCCTCAAGAGGGAAAAGCCTTGTGCCCGGTGGAAGAGTACTTCCCAACAAACCCACAGCCATGGGGGGCTCTCGGCTTTCCTCTGGCATTCGACCAGCACTTTCTAGCAAAACTCGGCTTCCGCCACCCAGCAGTGTAAGCCAGGTTTCTGCCCCTCATTCTCAAATATAAGTTTCTAGAAAAGTACAACCATTCACATGTACAATATACTACTGGCAACTTGATCACATTTAAAAACAATAATTTGCATGTTAAATCAGAACCTTTTATCATGGTTTTAATGTACTTTATTCTTAATGTCTCAGGGTTGTTTTGGGCTCAAACGGAGTCCTGGTAGCAGAGACACAAGCAGAACAGGCTCTGCTGAAGACCTGCTCTCTGATACAACAAGTGTAGCTTCTGATATGAGTGATTCTTCCTTCAACACAAGCCTGCCGGTAAAGAGAGGCCTTCCAGCCCCCAGCAAGGTGAATGAATCACTTTCGTTATTTATTTTAAAATGGCTGATGATGTTGACTGTAAAATTAATAGTTATGATTACAGATGAATAGAATTTGGAAAATTCTTGCTTTGTTCTTTAGACTGAATTAAGAGGTGGTGCACCTCTTCGCAAAGTTCCTACGCTACCTAACAGGAGAGTGGTGGACCGAAGTCGAAATACTTCTTCCTCTTCCTCCTCTGTGTCTAGTATCAACTCAAGCCTGTCTGTTTCTCCAGCTGGAAAAAGTGAGTCTTAATGGTACAAATAACATGTTTAATTGGTGATTGATCGTTTGTACTGTTTTAGATGCAATTCTAGTACTGTAATTATCTAATTGTAACAACACTTTCATGCAAATTGTCTATAGAGCTCTAATTCTTTTAGCCCAGAAACAGTCTGTTGCTACCCATGTTTGCACCTTTTTTTCTTAAATGCAACTTAAATACCTGTAAACTTGGTATACTTATAATTTTTATATCGTACCAATGGTTTCTCTCACCTGACTGGTACAAGGCTTGTAATCGTTAAAAAATAAATGAATAAAAATAATGGTGGGTAGAGTGTTAAATTTTTATATATCTGGGGAGATCAAATCTGGCCATCCATTTAAAATGATGGACGAGACCATAAGATAGAGAATGAGAATTCTTTTTCTCACCTTCTGTTGTTGGTTATTTTTGGCATCAACCTGTGTAGGAAATTAGCAAATACAGAGGGGCCCAAAATGTATGCCCACTTCAACATGAAAAACATGTCTCCCTTCTGATGGTCACATGTTAACATCAATAATGGTGTCATCTTGAAGGAAACATAATACTACACATTGCATAATTAATTTACATTTTTAAAAAAGGGCATAGATAACAACTCTTGATGTGTGTATACATCTTTTTTGGAGACCTTCTGTACTTTTATACACCATTTTAACTTGATGCCACTTGTTTGCAGAAACACTCATACACACAGTTGAGACTGACTGAATTATTAACTTTGCAAGGGAAAATACTTTTTACAGTTCGTTTATTATTATTAACTTGATAAAAATAGAGGAAATATAAACAGAGCCACACAGTGACCGAGTTTGTTATGATTACAATGCACAAAAATCTGGGCTTAACCATAACATGTGACTTCCAGTCTTTGATCGCTTAATAAGGTCTATAGTGTTTCAAATAAATCACAAGTTCTGCATATTTAGTCAAAAAAGTTGGAGCAGTACCATTTTTGGTGAATGGGGTTTAAACTTTGTAACTTTCAAAAAAGAATTAAAGTTGAATATTTTACCCTACTCTACATGCAGGCAAACTGAATTCCTCCCTGAACACCAGTTTAAGTAGCATTGGTAGCCGCATTCCCAGCAGTGGCAGCAGGCTTCCCAGTTCCAACCGAAAGTCCGGAATTGTCATCAAACCTATGGAATCCTCTGCTAGAAGAACATCCTTTTCTGCACAACTAAGGAAAGGATCTGAGCATGTTACTAAACCAGTCAAGGCCACCCCTTTCAGGAGAACAGAGACTGGACCTTCTGTTCAGCACCAAACACCAGCTAAGAGGACTATTGAGAGGACCACCTCTGTGCCCAGCATATCTACACTTGCTTCTAAGACTGGAAGTACTGTAAAGGTGAACAATAACTTGAAAGCCTTCATGGCTCCGACTCCAACAACCTCTCTGAAAGGAGGACAAAGATCTGAAGGTAAGAAATGTTAGCTTGAATTAGAGATTCAAAGCATTTTGAGCATTTTGAATTAACCAAATTGTCTTATGTGATTCATATCATGTGATATGAATTAGTTGTGTCATCGCCTGAGGTTCCTCGAATTATGAAGCCAAAAAGACTGATGTCAGCTTGCAGTGTGGACAGGTACTGTAGCACTCTAGTATCCTGCTATATAGCTGTGAACAAGTGCTTACTTGAAGGGATCATGGTTTCACATTTTTTCATAATTTCTATTTAGTATTCCACAGAGACTTGTTGTCCCTACACCTCATGGCCTACAGACACCTTCAAGTGAAACACAGAAGCCTTTGCAGTCTAAACTCCGGCGCCCATCTGCACTACCTACACCTGTAAACCGCCGTGTGTCTGGCATCCCCATGCTGACTCCCAAAAGCGTGCCTCGCCTCAACAAAGCATCTCGTACCCCTGAGCCACAGTCACCAGCTTCCAGCTCAGGGAATTGCCATGCTAGGTAATTTGATTACAGGCAATTTAGCCTGTAATGAGGATTTGACCTTGAGTCTTTTTAACGATAGTAGAAGTTAGTTTGTACTTTTTTCCCCCAGCATTTTTAAGGTAGATAAATTGATTACAAAATTACCTCTGAAACATAAACATTGGAGTTTTATCATAAAATGCTGTTTTGCCCATATAACATTTTTATTTAGGAAATCATTGTGGCTGTAGATTTTAATAAGTTAATCCATTTGCATTGCTAATTTGTCACATGCTGTAAACTTTCTTTTAGCCCAGGTCAGCAGACACAGAGTGAGCAGCACCAATTAGACACGCAAGCAGTGCCCAAGGAGAACTCATCTGCTCCGGCTGAGTTTCAGCCCTGCTCCCTGGTCTTTACTCTGGAAGATGACTTGGATAGACAAACTGCTTGTGAGTCTGCAGCAGTGAAGTCTTCCAAACCAATGGCAGATGACCTGGCATCTCATCTGCCCAACCCAGAGAAGCCAAAGCTTCCAGAGACTGAGAAAACTCTGTACAGCCATCAGTTGAAGAAGATGGAAGCACCGGAGGTCAGTTTGAGGCAGGGGAGGGTGGAAGAGTTTAGTCTAGCTTGCATTTTTCTAGCTTGCATACTACATAGTTTGGAACACAGTGAATGAACCAATTAATGTTTTTACACTGTTAAAATAGCAGCAAGACATTTGATTTGTATTGAATAATATAGAAATTATCTAAATACCTGCCATGCTGTGATTAACACTATGATTAGTCCTGCGGAGCCAATATAGACTTGAAGTGGTATGTCTTTTCTCAGGTGATGCTGGTAGATGCACCCGCTCCTGTTTTGAAGCCTGAAGAGAAAGTACTCATTGACCTTTCCAACACACCTGACCTGATCAAAACCATTCCCAGTAAGGCTTTTAGTGGACAGGTAAGAGATCAGATAAATATCTTCATCTTCATCTAATGATGTACAATGTTTATTTTGTTTTTCATCAAAGCACTGCCATGTCACAGAATCTTCACAACTCATAAAATATATAACTGACTTAGTATTTTTTTTTTTTGTATTCTCCAGCTGATTGATTTGAGCTCACCTCTTATAAAATGGAGTCCAGAAGGAAAAAAGGAAAACCCTGTAACTAACTCGCCTCCACTCATTAACTTGTCCTTCTGAAAAACCTGCATTGCAAACTGAGCAAATTCAAGAAATATAAAACTGGAACTACTGTACAGAAACACTGTCATTTGAAAAGGCTGTGAGAACAGCTACCTAAGACTCTAATAATAGTAGTAGTAATAATAATAATAACAATGTACATTTTATTCATGCGGTTGATTGTATGTTCTATGATTGTTTTATCATGCTGGAACCTGTCAGTGTTACTCTTTAGAGTAATTTACTTTTGAATGTGTCTCTTGGTCAGTCTGTTGTTTTGTTTTTTTGTTGTGTTTTTCCCCCTCCGAAAGGTACAAATAAAATGTCTAATCTATAAATGCCTGAGTGTAAACTGATGTGTCCACATGGGTGGATTTTGGGTTCTCTTCTTTTTGAGAGGAAGAATGTGCATCTTGCCTTCAAAGGGACTGGATTACTCTCACCTGGTGCATAGTTTTTCCAGGATAGCCTCCAGATCCACAGATGCTGGGGATGAATGAATCTATGAACTATAGACAAGAGGTTCTCAAAATAACCCCAAAGAGTCAAAGGAGCAACCCCACCTCACACACTGTGGAAATTGCAAACAGTGTCAAATAATAGTTATCAATTTGGTGTCTTTGTCTAAATTAGAATTTTTAGATTTATTTAAATGTAATTCAATTTAATAAGTCAAGAGTCATACACACAGACTGATGTATTAAGTGTTTAATTTTTTACATTTTGATGATTATGCCTTACAGCTAATGAAAACCCAAAATTCAGTATCTCAGAAAATTTTAATATTGTAATAAAAGTTCAATATTAAAGACTCATGGTGTTACTCTAATCAGCTTATTAACTCAAAACTCCTGCAAAGGTTTCCTGAGCCTTTAAATAGTCTCTCAGTCTGGTTCAAGAAATTGAGAGTTGAATGAAAGGAAAAATGGGGTGGAAAAAGGTGCACAAGCAACATGGGCAACCACAGCTTTGGGAGGATTGTGAAATGAAGCCCAATCAAGAATTTGGGAAAGATTTGCAAGGAGTGAACTGCAGCTGTAGTTAGTGCTTCAAGAGCAACCGTACCTTATACTGTGTATTATTTCAGTAATTCAATTCAAAAACTGAAACTCATATATGGATTCAGTACACACAGACTGATCTTTATAAAGAGAAATTCTGTTTGGCCAGTCTGTGTTTGCACAGGTAATTCTGTCACTGGTGTTCCTCTCTAAATGTACCGGTAGGCAGCATGATTGTCAACTTTTATGTCTGTCTATTGGTGTTCCTTCCCGACCATAATAGTAGGCAGCAGCATCAACTGTGAAAATGGATACTTCAGGCCAACAGGCTGTTTGAACCCTGCATCAGACTACAGAGCATCTACAGTGACAGGGCATACGACAGGCAGAAATAAGGGCTGCCAAAACATCAGAGCAGCGTGAAGAGCGGCAGTTGACCGCATATACCAGTAGCAGCTAATGGTCGCACGCATTCGTCCATTTGGGGTGACCTCTATTTTCTATTATATTTGGTTGGATAAGTCATCTGAATTTAAGGGTCTGACTCCCCAAACCTTAATAACTCAAAATCCTCACTAGCCTACTCACTCATTGCCGATACTGCTTTATCCTGTATACAGGAGTCCCAGGAGACTTGGGGCACAAGTACACCTTGGACAGGGTGCCAATCCATCGCAGGACGCACACACATTCATCCACACGCTACGGGCAATTTGGGAACACCAATTAGTCTAACGTGCATGTTTTTTGGGCTGTGGGAGGAAACTGGAGTGCCTGGAGGAAACCCACCAAGCACAGGGAGAACATGCAAATTCAATGCACACAGATCTGAGGCAGGAATCGAAGCCAGGGGTACGAGGCAACAGTACTAACCACTAAGTCACCGGGCCGCCACTTAAACTCCTATAACCTTATAAATAAGTTTGTGTTTATTCAGTATAATGTTAGAAAGATAAAGCTCTGATAAAAAAAAAGATGTATTGTTGTATCCATTTAAGTAATAGTAGAATTGTTGGATTATGTTTATAAATCTGTTTGGGGGGCCTGCAGGGATGTGTTGAGTGAGTGCTATCTCTTACCTCCAGTCCTGTAGGGGCGCTATATGCGTAATATAGCGTTTCATAGACAAGCATGTACAAGGGGAAGAAAAGCTGAAACGGAACCACAAGACACCCAAATGATGATAAACACCCAAAATAAGTAGTTTATGTTATAATTAATATTAACACTGTGTTGTGCCATTCTTTCTGAAAGATTTAATGCGTTTTAGCGATGAGAACCCTCGTTCTGGACAACGGCGCTTACACGGCTAAGATTGGATACAGCCATGAGAAAGCCAGGTGTGCTGCTTTTATTACTTGAAGGAGATAAAGTGTTTGTTGTTTGTATTCGGTGGATAATAAAGATGTTTTTCCTCCTAGTGTTGTTCCTAACTGCCAGTTCCGCTCCAAGTCTTTGAGGTTAAAAACCTTTACTGCAAATCAGCTGGATGAAATCAAAGATCCATCCGGACTCTTTTACATCCTTCCGTTTCAAAAGGTAACATATATTTATTACAAAATTATATCTGGTACAGTCTCAGTCAAAAAACCAGCCCGGGTTTCATTTAAATCTGTTTGTTTTAGGGTTATCTCGTTAACTGGGATGTACAACGCAAAGTGTGGGATCAGCTGTTTGGAAAAGAAATGTTCCAGGTACCTGAACTGTACAGTCACACTTTACTCTGAGAAGATCAGACAACATCGTTATTGTATATGAAATGTCTAGATCTACAAGTGGTGCATGGTGTATGAGGCAGTATCAAAAAGTTTTGAGAATAGTTTTTTAACATGCCACATGGCAGCACGAATCACAGGGAACGTTGACCATCATAAGTCAGTGTGCCAAAAGACGTTGTCCTGTGTTCATCAGGAGCTGGTGCAGTTCTGACCACGTGCATTACCATGTTTGCTATTTCATCATGGACAGCAAGTTAGAACAAAGAGAGAATGTGAAATACTGTGTGAAACTGGGCAAATCTGCCACAGTGTCATTTGACATGATTCAGCAAGTTTACTGCGATGCTGCAATGAGTCGCTCAAGGTGTTTGGGGTGGTACAAGTGCTTCACAAATGGAAGAACATCACTGGAAGACAATCAGAGAGATCAGGAAGTCCTTCAACGGAGAACAATCCCCACAACATTGCTGCCATTGTTGGTGTGTCATACGGAACAGTCCAGGCAATCCTCACATGTGATTTGAACATGCACCATGTTGCTGCCAAGTTTGTCCCCAGGCTGCTGACCCAGAAGCACAAGGAACATTGTGTTTAAGTCTGATGACTCATCCTTCATGTTGAGGATCATTGCCGGTGATGAAACTTGGGTGTATGGGTACCCTGAGACGAAGCAACAGCCTTCACACTGGAAGAGCCCATTATCTCCATGACTGAAAAAGTCGAGGCAGGTCCACAGCTCGACCCAGTGCATGCTCATAGTCTTTTTCAACATTTGCATCATTGTACATCGAAAATGGTGAAAAAACAGAGCTACTCTCAAAACATTTTGATCGTCTACCCCCTTACACTGTATTTTAGATAAAACTGTAGATTTTAATAATGCAACGTCACTGATTTGTAGTAATGCTGCTATTAATGATGACATTAAGGGATCAGTGAACTTCCTCTTCTTACTTTCTGCCTAGAACCAGCTCATCATAGTTCTTTATGTAACTAAGGAATCTTAGGAATTTTTTCCCCTTTTTGGTTTGACTGCCGTGTTGTACTTGAGAAAATAAATACTTTTTTCATCATCATTTTGACAAATTGAATAGAATAGAAATGGTCAGAATTCTGCTTAATGCAATGGTTTTATTCCTACATTTTGCAGGTGGACTTTGCTGATACTAACATAATCATAACTGAGCCCTATTTTAACTTCATTTCAATTCAAGAATCCATGAATGAAATTTTGTTTGAAGAGTACCAGTTTCACGCAGCTCTTAGAATTAACGGTGAGTCCAGAGTGTGAATTTGTAAATGATTTTTAATGCTGTGTACTGTGCTGTTGTTTTATGAACAATGTAATAAACAAATGTTTAATGAAGATTTTTTTATGGTCAAAAGTAGGCAGGTCTTTTAGATGGTTGCTTCTGTTTTTTCTGATTGACCAACTTAAGTTATTTCTAGGGTATATATAATGTTGAAAGTGTGAGTAAGTAAACCTTTTGAAGTTATATGTCTGCATTTCTTGCCTACCAAAGTAATTTAAAGAAGCCCTCAGGTTTACAAGATTCATTTTCAGTTTGATTTCTGTTTCTATTTATTTTAATGATGTATAACCAAACACTTGTGCTTATACTAACAAACTGTTAACCTTCCCCAAAAGGCCTGATTCACTAATCATGTGCCATGTTTCAGCTGGATCTCTGAGCGCGCACAGACACTTCTATGACTACAATTCAGAGTTGTGTTGCATCGTGGTGGATAGTGGTTTCTCCTTCACACACATTGTCCCTTACTGTAGAGGAAGGAAGATGAAGGATGGTATTTGCAGGTCAGGTGATTGTTGATCGACAGTGAGAATTTTAAAGGTGATCTTTTTGGGATATGTTGTTCATGCTTTGATTTTTGTTCCACAGAGTAAATGTAGGTGGAAAACTTCTTACCAACCACTTAAAAGAGATAATTTCCTACAGGTAAGGATTCACAGTGTTTAATATACAGTATTATAAATAAAGCTTCTACATTTTTTTGAAGGAATGAACATTT
>JAQMYL010000002.1:24042062-24075006 GCA_030014365.1 Clarias pachynema | reverse complement strand
ATTGTATCTGAGAGAATTCTGTTTTCAGATGAAGATAACTTTGAAATATATGAAACAGAATTTATCCTGTTTAGCTCTGTTATGGCTGAAGCTATGCTGCAACTTTAGGTGAAATATTTGTAATATATTTCTGGTGACTCAGCTTATGATTTTGGCCTGACGTTGTTGCATTCCTTTCAAAGGCAACTACATGTGATGGATGAGACTTATGTGATCAATCAAGTAAAGGAGGATGTGTGCTATGTCTCACAGGAGTTTTACAAAGACATGCACATTGCTCAGTAAGCTTCAGTGTTGCTTTGTTTGTCTTGTACGAGAGAAGTCTGTTGTCATACATTCTGGAACCTTCAGTCACCATCTTTTATTTTTATTTTATTTAGGTTGAAAGGGGAGGACAATCTGGTAATGAGAGACTATGTTCTACCTGACTTTAGTTCCATCAAAAAGGGCTTCTGTAAGGTGTGAAATTCCATCCAATATGCACTTTGCTTTTTGAACTTTTAGTTACTAGACATTTTTTAATTTATAATTATTTGCTCTTGTTCCTGTTTGTTATAGCCTAGAGAGGAAATGAATTTCACAGGAAAGTATAAAACTGGAGAGCAGATCCTGCGGCTCACAAATGAGAGATTTGCTATTCCTGAGATACTTTTCCACCCATCGGATATTGGCATTCAGGAAACGGGCATACCAGAAGCAATAGTCAACTCCATCAGCAAAATGCCAGAGGGTAGGGTAGGCCTCTAACACCCACCACCACACTGGGATATAGGGTGATAAAGCGGCTAACAATCTATCACATTTTAGTCATGTTTTGATATTTATAGTAAAATTGCCATGATGTTCCAAGTAGTACATGTTTACCTGTGCCTAATTTATTATTTTGTAAAAAAGTCTTTATGGTTAAGCAGCCTGTCTAAGTAGACAATACTTTTGTCTGAAAAGTTAGACAGTTAAGAGCAGATGAATATTCTGTGTTTGGATGGGGTGATGCATGATACTCAAGTGACTCAAGAACATAATGGCTTGTTCCTTTTAACTAAATAATAAATCAGGCACAGGTAAACATATTGAATGTCATGAAAGGAGGGCCAAGAGTCAAAAGGGGAGTCTGAAATACAAAAATGCAAAACAACCTTTTTTTTTATTTTTTATTTTTTTAACATAAATAACTGACAAAATAAATTAAAACATATTAATCTGTTTAACATTTACTTCTTAAGGACTGTGAGTGAATTCTGTACTGTCTCTACACAAACTATCATTTACTCATGGTGCAACATGTCTAGAGATGCATGCATCAATTTAATCATGTACAGTACTGTGCAAAAGTCTTAGGCTCTGTATTATCTTTAGTACAGATTTGGTTATATATGTTTTTCATGTCTGCATTATTATGTACAAAACCATTCAATATTTTTAAACATGACTTGAAAATAAATAAATACATTACAGAAGAATATTTGCATGCTTGTAAATAAAGCAACAAGTTACATGACAGACCGGTTTTCAGATGGAAACAAAAAATAAACATAATGTAGGCTTCTGGGTTTTGCATGAAAATAGAAAGGAGCAAGTGTGACAAAGTTACCAGAAGAAGAAGCAAAGAGTTTTCACACCAAATATTAACTGTTTATTTTTAGCTACTCTTTAGTGATTGTTACAGAAGTTTATTTTATGTGGAAATATTTTCAAAAGCATCTTTATTGCATTTTTTTTTCATATGTGCAAAAGACTTTTGCATAGTACTATAAGTAAAACTGCTGCTAGGTTTTACTAAGCATGCTGGAAAATCAGTTCTTTTAGTAACTTTGTCACACAGGATGCTACGTTAGTTTTTTGTTTGTTTGTTTTGTTCAGAAAACTGGTTTATTATGTAAAATGTTGCTTTCTTCACAGCCTTAAAAATGTTCTTCCTGTAATCTTATTTATTAATTTGGAAATGGTGAATGGTTTTGTTAATAATGCAGACATGACAAACATATATAACATCATTTGTACTAAAGATAATATGGTATTGAACATGCTGCAGACCCACTAATAATTTATTTTTCTTTTTTTGTTTTAGAAATGCAACCTCACTTCTTTAAGAACATCGTCCTGACAGGTGGCACCACCTTGTTTCCCGGCTTCAGGGATCGTGTATATAAAGAAGTCCGTGCACTCACCCCTAGTGAATTTGATGTTTCTGTAATACAGCCACAAAAGTAAGTGTACATTAAAGAGGAATGAACGGTGATCAGTGTTGAAATTTTCACTGTCTTTGGCTTGAATTTTATTTTATTTTTTTCCAGTCCAATCTGCTATCCTTGGGAAGGAGGAAAGCTCTTAGCAGAAAATCCGGACTTTGAGGAGATAGTGGTAACACGAGAGGATTATGAAGAAAATGGACATTATGTGTGTGAGGAGAAATTCGACATTTAATCCGGGGGATAAGCTGTTATTTATCCTACATTTGATTTGTCTTATATGCTCATGTCCTCTTATGTTGTTTCCTGAATCTGAATGTTGTAATAAATTTTTTTTTTTTTTACAGAATTTGTATACAATGTTTAAAATAAATGTAACTTCATTATGGGAGTTGCTTTTTTCAAGGTTTATGTGACTAGGCTTGTGTTACCGGTAGTTTCTTAAAAAGAGTTGATGATTTTAGCTAATATTAAGAGGAACGCATCTTTTGGGCTATGTGAAGAGCATACCAAGCTGAGTTCTTAACTGTAATCTGAATGAAAATGTTAATCATAGTGATGGCTTATAGTGGTGGCTTTGGTGTTGATGATGAGGATATTGACAAAAACAGTACATTTTCACAATGCTGTAGAGGAAAACACTTTAATTTCAAGATGAAAAATGTATTTCTTTATGGAGGGCAATTATCTACTGGACTTGTATAAATGTGTACATTTTTACCACTTTACATGCATTACTATACCATGCATATTTGCCAGAAATTAGTCAGAGGATATTTTAATATCATTTGGTGTAAAAACTAACAAACATCATGACAAATCTGTGGTTTGGCCACTTAGATATAGTTTATTTTAATTCATAACTTGGATAACTTGCTTAGAACATTGAGAACTTCATATTCTAAAACCAAATTTTCAAACTGAGAAGGTTTCCCCGTAATTTAGTGTTTTGGATTTCAGATACAGGAGTTTTGTGACAATGAGTACTGATGTGAGAGGAGGAGGTCTGGGGGTGTAGTCAGTATTTAGTGGCATGGGGAAAAGCTCACATGTGGATGCAATAATCAGTAAAGACAAACCAACCTTCCAGTCCCATTCCATTTATTGACATTCACTCTTTATATATTTTCATGGTCAAAATTTCTCTCACGAAATTCCACGAATATGTATTATATTGTAGCCACAAACTAACGTTCTGAGAACATTCTAAAGGTTGCTTTTAAGTTTTTACACATCGTTGCACCGGGATCCCAAGCACGAATCCTCTATTAACCCCTTGATTACAGTGATGTAGGTCAAATGTTCCAGAGAAGCTGCTGCAGAGCGCGAGAGGGATTTTTCATGGTGTGGCGGGAACATTGAACTGCTTCACACTGGGTTGCCAGTTATTTCATCCAAAAGCCTATAAGTAAAACTTGCACACACATTCTTACATTTTGCCATTGTGTTAAATTATTCTTGTAAATAATAATAATAATAATAACTTGGTGCACAATGTTGGTATTTACACACTTTTAAATAGTGTTCACTTAGAAATAGTGTTCATGTTCTTAACGTGATTACCTCATCTATGGAGGATAACAGAGGACCTGGCAACAAGTCAACGAAAGCTCACTTACCACACAGATCAAGCTGAGGTAAAAATTATCGTTTTTAATTATATGCTGTGTAAAGTGGGAAGCTGAAAATAATATAAATAATCAATTAAAAGCAGTTGTAATTAAGTATATGCCACGTTAACAGCTCATGCTATCCGCAAAATATTTAACAAAAAATATTAAACAAACATACATATCATGTAAGCGGTAAGCTTCCTAGCTAACTTCGCCCTAATAAATCAGTGAAATAAATGTACTTTAATAATAGTCTTAAATGTCAGCTGCTGAATGGTGGGGTATTTATTTAACCTTAAATAAACATTAAAATATATTAACAAATAAGTAAGTGCTGTAAGTTCCAATCGAAACAAAGATGTGACTTAAAAGTTACACTTGTACTGCAACCTTACTGTAATTGTGAAACTAACTTCGCAAGAGACTGTTTCAGATTTTTCCCGTTAATTTTATTAATAAAAATGCATATTTTTTGTGTGTATAAACCAGTCATCGCAGCTGAAACCCAGAACTTACTTAATGTCTACAGAAATAAATGTTATATAGTGTATTCTAACATGTCTTCTGTGTAAGTGCTAGAGCAGATATCTCTGAAGTAATAGCTAAAAGTAAAAAAAAAAAAAAAAAGCCTTTGGGCACAAGGCAGGGTATACCCTGGACAGGATGCCAATCTGCAGTTTGCTTAATCTGCATGTTTTAGCACTGCCAAACCCACCAAGTGCGAGGAGAACACAAACTCCACGCGCACACACAACATAGAGATCACCTTTAAAATTCTCACTGTGGATCAACAATAACCTGACCTGCAATCAACCCTCAACTTTAAAGGTGCAAGGCCACAGTGCTAACCACTACCCCACCGTGCCTACATGTTGTTAGGTTAAAAAAAAAAAAAAAAAAAGTGCAAGAGCTTCTTTTCTCACTACATCCTTGGGGTTTAGCATTGTACTAATAATTTGCTAATCACTCATGTACATTTTGTATCTAATGATTATAAGTATGCACTACAATGTGCAATCAAAACTACTCTTTTTGTTACTGTTCTCATTGCTATCGGATGATCTATCGATCGATCAATCGATGTAGTGCAAACAGCAGACTTTGGACTCAGATAATGCAAAAGGTACATCCATCCATTAATGTGTTTTTTATTTTAGCAAAATGGCATCAACAGGAAGAAAACACACCAAGAAGCCCAAAGTATCAGAAGAGCCCTCTCACCATCAGCCTTTTGATTTCAACATAAATGATGAAGCCCAGTGTCTTACGGGCTCTGATGATGAGGCGAGAGAAGGTGCTATTTATTTATCTTTTATATTAGTTGTACTTAATGACTTCTAATTAAATGAAGTTATTCAGATTAGTTACTGAGAATAAAATGATATGATATATAATAGTATATCATTATAGTGAAGAAATTTGAATCGATATCCATCTGTTATATTTATAAAGGGTTGTTAAATTGCAGCAGCAGTAACTCTATTCAGTTCATCCAATATTAATTCCATTGATAGAAAATCCCATCATTGACAAGAAAGGCAAGAAGAGACCTGCTGGTACATTTGAGGAAGATGAACTAATTGGAGGTGTAGGGTGAGTTAAATATCCTTTATTAGTAATATAACAAAATGGTATGTAGAATGTTTGCTGATACATACATGTGCTTATTTCTCTTAGAAATGAAGTTCAGACAATGTTAGAAAAGTTTGGAGGTAAGGTCATGTCAAGTGAAGTTTAATGATTTTGCACTTTACTTTGTTTTGGCATTTCAGTAATGAATTTGTGATGTGTAATATGTTTTGAATGTTGATACAGCTGACATCGGCAAAGCAATGCAGGCTAGAAGAAAACGCCTGGAGGGTTTGACCAGAAGCTCTATTAAAAGCAGCAACCAAAAAATAGAGCAGCTGTGGAAAACCCAGTATAGCCAGAGGTATATGTGCACAATATTTGTGAACAAGTGAACAAGAATTTTAATGTTGCCTATCCTGAGGGAAAAAAAATCAAACCTCTTTATGTAATAAATACTTATGAGTAACTTCTTTTATAGTATTCTTTTATTAAATTTTATTTGTGAATTTATTTTTAACTCTTGACCATTCATGCTTTCAAAGATGATACTACATCTTTAGAAACCGTAGTTATGTGTAGGGTTGTCGGTGTAGCATGGCGGCTGCCTCACAGCTCCATGCTGCTTGCATCCTGAGCACAGGTTAGTGTCTTTGTAAAGTCTTGCTTGTTCTGCCCAGCTCTCAAACCATGCAGGGTGGGGATCAGCTATATCAAATTGTGTATAGGCGGATATGATGCAGCTTGCGCTGTTATTGAATGCCTTCCATGCCATATAAGGCTCTTGAAGTTACTTGACTTTGACCAGCATAAAGACCTAACTAGTGATAAGAGGTCAGTTCTTGTCTGTGGTGATTTGCCATTTTGGTACTATTTAAAAATATTTTCCCACCACAGGCAGAAGCTGGCACAGGATTATTCACAGCAGGTGCTGTCAGTGCTTCAGCAGTGGGAGACTGATGTTAAAAAGTCTGAGGACCAAGGGGAGAAACTGAATGTTAGTCTCTACTACCATGACACAAAAACCCACAGCATTAATAACAACAGAGTGACTTTTTAAATGTTCAATTTAAATGTATTTAATCTTTTTTTTTTTTTTTGCCCAAAAAATTAAAGAATATACACTACCTGGGCAAAAAAATGCATATTGTATCGACATGCATTATGTGATTAGAACTCACAGCTTGGGACTAAACAGCTATGTGGCCACAGGAAAACCACTTAGTAAGACTAATCAGGGAAAAAAACTTTAAATTTACTAGGGATCATTAAAAATTACAATTTAGAGAAAGGGTCATGTGGTTTGATGAGTACAGAATTGACCATATTCTAGAGCGATGAGTGCGTCAGGGTAAGATGGGAAGCAGGTGAAGCGATGTAGCCATGATGCAAGTCTCTGGGGGCAGTGTTATGATCTGGGGTTGCTTCTGGTCAGGTCTAGGCTAAGCAACTTTATGTGGCAATATAATGTGGGCATTATGCCTATGCCCCTGATGGCACAGGCATACTGTATTCCAGGATTCAAACAAATGGAGAAAGTGTGGTTCAGGCAGGATGAGGAATCATTTTCTTACATGAA
The DNA here is from genome assembly GCA_030014365.1 of Clarias pachynema. Lineage (NCBI taxonomy): Eukaryota > Metazoa > Chordata > Actinopteri > Siluriformes > Clariidae > Clarias > Clarias pachynema. Next base: position 24,068,056 of record JAQMYL010000002.1, on the reverse strand, counting down.
TTCGCCATCGCATTGTGCACTGTAATTAAAGCTAAAGGCTTTTTTTTCTTCCTTCTATTCTTTTCCTTTTTTTGCATAGGCAGTGTATTTTTTAGGCTTCTGGGATAATGCTATTGGTGTCACTAGAGTACATGTTTAAAAAAATCTCAGCATGATCTAACTTGTCATTGTTATGTGCATAGAATTTATTTCAACAGCAGCAGAAGCTCTTCCAACAAGCTCGGGTGGTACAGAATCAAAAAATGAAAACAATAAAAGAGCTGTATGAGCAGTTCATTAAGGTATAATGCTTCATATCAGTTCAAAAATATTTCAGTTTGCCTATTCTCTTCATGTATTCTTTAGTTCTATCTTGGCTGGATATGTTTCTTTAATTATCTAATAGAACATGGAGGAGATGGAGAAGAGTCATGAGACTTTCCTTCAGGGAGCACAGTTGGAGCTGAAGAAGGAGATGGCTCTGCTGCAGAAAAAGATAATGATGGATACTGTAAGTGTGTTCACACACATTCTCTGGCTTTGTTTTAGCTGTAGAAATTTTAACATTGATAAATTTGTTCTGTAATTATGTTATAGCAACAACAGGAGATGGCCACTGTCAGGAAGTCCCTTCAGTCCATGCTGTTTTAAAGTCTCATGTAATTTTGTTTATTTGGAAGATTTAATTATTGTTGTTTATTTTGCCAGAAAAATGTTTAATGTTTAATTCAATATGTGTATGTGCGCAAGTGTCATTGTGTTGTTTTTTGCCAGCTGTTTACATATTGCTCTGTATAGACTGTTCTTGAATAAAGAATATATTAATGTTGACCTCATCAAATGTTCTTTACAAAATATGCAGTAGGCCAACACCGATGACCAACCCAAAGGTGAACTTTGGAGCTGATGTACAAAAGTTTTTAAACGTAGAAATTTTCTATGGTAAATATTTGAAACTGTATTAAAGACTGCACTTACAGTTTATGTAAAATATTGTAGCATTCATGGTTTCCGGGTTATTCATACATACTGGCTTTTGCAGATCTGTCAGGAGTTAAACTGTTTGCAATATTTTAAAAAAAGCTGTTCAGTACAGATTAATGCTAAAAATAAAACTACTCATCCATCAATCAATCCATCAACCTCTGTAGTCCAACTAGGCACCACTGTAGAACACCAATTACCCTAACCTGCATTGGACTGCGGGAGGAAATCAGCAAATACCCCAAGGCGGGAGTCGAACCTGCATCCATCCAGACTTGGGACTGGCACAAGAAGACACTGGATTGCTCCCCCGATAACAATTGTAACAGATATATATATATCTGTTACAATTGTTATATTTTTGTTATTTTTCATTGATTTGTACATGACCAAAAAAAAACAACAACAACAGTATAATCCCAAAAATTCTGATGTTTTTGTTTGAAGAAATTCCACAGCATGGGACTTGGCTAGAACGCGCCAAGGGGAAATGACGTAGGCGGAAGAGCTGTTACATGGAGCTTATCGCAGGATTTTTGTAATAATCACGCGGTTTGTTAAATAAGAATAGTTTGTTGAGTAAGAATAGTCAGGATATACGCTGTACACGTCGTAAGTGCGCTTTTTGTTCGACATGTCATCGATATAGAACGATAAGTGTGGTGATAATTTCAGAAGTGTGGCCGTTGTTTCACAGTAGTAGCTACTTGCTAACCGACTAGCTTGACTGGATCTATAGCCTTGACCGGAATTTTTAGTTTATCTCTGTTATACAAATCTGTTAAACAGTGTTGAAAACTGGTTTCCTAGGACTTGTTACCTCACCAACATTTAGCATATTTTGTGTCCTAGCTGACGAGCTACTAGCTTCATTGTTGTGGTTTGCAGAGTTAAGTTTTCACTTCTCTCATACTCAAACAATATACTAAACTAAACAAAAGCATATCAGATGGAGAGGACACTGGAAGACCCGAGGCCCAGCAACCTGGATCAAGACGAAACCAGTGAACGGTTAAATGATGCTTGTTTACTGAGTGACACTGAGATATCTTTTGATGATCGAGGATCTTCTTATGATTTTTCTAACCTCTCCGTTCCAGAAACTCCAGAAAGGTAATTTCAAAGTTGAAGCAGAATCAGATTATTGCTCAATAAAAATTCTAAGTATAACAAAAGGGCCCTCACCATGACGACGTAGGTTTAATGTCATAGTGCTTGGGGCCTAAACAGTCCACATATCCCACATTTTGCCCACAAATTCCCCAAAAATCCAACAAATTGACTGATTTTTGTTTTCACCTTTCTATGGGGTAGACTGGTACCTCATTAATGTATATATATATTTTTTTATTATATATTATTGGCACAAAACTTTGTGGACTGTAGTCTGCAAGTCATTCCAGTGATTTTCAATAGGGTTTTCAGCATTTTCTACCAACTCTATATATTTTATTATTTTAATTTATTAAGTACAGACTTGTGTCTGCTCCTTCTTTTCAGCCCTCTCACTTCTGGAAGGAAAAGGCATTCCTACGTAACCGATAACTTCAGTGGGGTAAAGACAGCTTTCTTTTTGAAAACAAAATATATTTTTGTAAAGACATTTCAGCAAATGTAAGCATTGTTTCTCATGGTGGCTTTATTCCCTTAGGCTGGAATTTGTGGTCAAGATGCCAAAAGTTCAGGGACAAAGGACATGATACCTGGATACCTCCACACAACCCCAAGCTCTAATCGGACACTAAAACGAAGGAGATTGCAAAACTCTTTAGGAGCTGTGAATGATAGACAAGCAGGAAATGGACCTAGATTTGTACCCGCCTCATCTCTTTTATCTGAAATCACGTGGCTGGAGTCTCCACGTCCCTCGCGGTCCACCTTCTCCCTTTCTTCCACTTCTACCATTACAAATTCTGATGCAGCTCCTGAATGCTCAGTGATGGGAGCTGTTACTGGTCAGATTTCTTCCAGTAAGATTTCTCCCCGTGGCCGTGCCTCTGAGCAAAAACATCTTAATAAATGCAATAAGGAAAAGAGACCGAAAAAGACATCAACTATGATTAGTCATGGGTCCTCTAAGTGTACACCAGCACATTCATCAGCAGCAGGGGAGACACAGTTGCAAGATACGGGTATGAGTCAAGGTTGTGTGTGTTTTTTTTATTTATTTTATTTTATTTATTTATTTATTTATATAAACAGTGGGTACAACAAGTTATTGTCATTAATTCATGGTTTGAATCTGTTCTGTCATTGACAGACACGGAAAGAAGAGCTGGACAAGATGAGATTGTCGTTATAGATGAGGATGATGATGATATGTTTGTAGAGGCTACAGTTCGTTCTATTCAGATGGCTGAAGATGAAGCATTTGCAAGAAGCCTCCAGGCAAGTATTATTGTCATAAATATTCAGGGAAGAAAAAGAAATGTATATTATTTGCAGATAGGTGTAGAGCCAGAACCTCCCCCTACCACTCAGCCCTTATGAAGTGATTTTCTAATATTTTTTTATGCAGGAGCAGTTTGACAGAGAGGAGCAGCTTAATCACGAGCAAAGCCGATTACAGAACACGTCACCCAACAGACCTGCACAAAACCTCCAGGTTAGCTATCTTAAACATATAGTCCATACACATTGTTTACTGATGATTGCAAAGTTTAAAGAAAAAACTTATTTTTAAACATGCACCTTCTGTAGCTTGATTCCTATGTAGGTTTGAGCTGGATCTCTCCCTGGGCCTCCATGGTGACCTCAATCAATCCCATGATTGCTGGGCAGCCCAGTAAGTTTTTTTTTATTTCACAAAGATTGTTAAATTATTTTTTACCACAATAACATTGAGAGATTAATATATTTAGTAAGAATTATCCTTGCTGACACTGTGTGTTATTGTGATTGATCAGGCATACAAACGAGAGCCACACGGGGAGGTCGCAGCTCTCGCCGCAGAAACAACCTGCATGTGTCTTTAAACCTGCTTGATGACAGCCAGGGAAATAACTATGAGGTACAAGTTGTTAATCTGCAAAGCACTTATCCTCCATGGTGCTCGCATATCTGTCAGTGCCCATTCTTTTCTTATGTTTTTCTGCATATTTTTCTTCAGGCCCTTTTGGCATTTGAGGAGAACCAGGGGTCTGTGGTTCCTAAGAAAACCCTCAGTAAAAGGGAGATTGAGAGACTCCCTGCGAAAGCATATGATCCTGCACACAATGCAGGCAAGACAGAGTAAGTGTCTGAAGCATTTTTTCGTTCATATGCGGTATTTTATTCCGGTCATTTTTGGAAATGTGTTTCATTTCTCTGTCAACAGCTGCCAAATCTGTTTCTCTGACTACAAGAAAGGAGAAAAGCTGCGAATCCTCCCTTGCTTCCATGACTACCATGTGAAATGCATTGACCGCTGGCTGAAAGTGAGTCATTGTGCCCTTTTTGTACAACCTCACCTTTTAGACACTGCTGTTGTGTAATATGCACACCTTTCTTTTTCTATTTTGATTCTCAGGAGAACGCCACCTGTCCAATTTGCAGAGCAGATGTGTCATTGTAGTGCACATTATCTCAGGACTGCTTCTCTACCTCACAACACGAGACTACAAAATCTGAATGCATGCAGTTTTAATTTGCGTGTGCCTCTAAAAAGGTCTGTTTTTAAAGGTCTTTTTAAGACCTTTTAAGGCTAACTGATGGACCACAAGTTCTGTAACTGAAATAATTTCAGGCATCCAGGTTCATTGTTTAAATATACTATTGTGCATATAACTTTTTATGAATAAAATTTATTTTTTTTCCTCACTGATCATTGTGATAAATATAATTGCCAAATATTTAGCAGTGCTTAAATTTGTACATTTTATTACCTTACCTAATCTTCGTCATTTTTGGTAATGGTGCTTCTGGAGCACTACATACTAAAGCACAAGGGTACTAAAGAGGATGCCTAAATATGACTTATGTCAGCAGAACCTGCTTAATTGAAATAGAAAAATGATATCCTACATACATCCAGCATTGCACAAATTCAACACTTTTTACAAATAAGGTTGTCAGTGATTTTATAATTCATCAATTGATTATGAATATTACCTAATAAACATCCTCTGGTGGTTCAATGCAATAATTTATTCAACATACAAATGTTTTCATGACTACTACAAAAGTTCACTGTAAGCACTGGAAACAGATCCATCCTTTGATTCAGCTTTTGTTTTTTTCTTCACATATGGCCACAAAAGTACACTTGGTGTTTTACAGGACTGTGTCAGTACTGATGTCCCCAAAATGTATCATTCTAATGTATAAAATCGTCAATATTGGTTATAAAGTTATCATACACCCTTGTTACCTATTACAGACATGTAAGCCATATGATATGGCTACATTTGATAACAAATTAGCTGTTATAAAATATGCACAAAATGGAGACAAAAACATAATCACTCTTATTTTAAGGCACATACATGGGGTAACCTTACAAATGTGTGCTGGTGATAAGGCTGTGTGCTTGTCCTTAGGGCATGAGTACATACTTCAGACATCAGCAGGAAAAACGGAAAAATATCCGGGTCCTTTATCAGTTAGGCCAGTGCCGTAGTGCTATCACATGTCTCAGGCCTAAACCTGTACTGAGCGCACACTACATGTCAATCAGGTAGCCACTTGTTTCTTAGTAATTGGCTCTGAGTCGTCTGTTCTCCTCCTTCAGCTTCTCAATCTCCTCCACCAGACTCTCGTTCACAGAGTACCTCTCAATGAGCCCATGGATTTCATTCTGAAAGAGCGGGAATCCCAATATTAACAATGCTGCATGACAAAATTGGAGTCTGTCAAAAAGGATGATTAAAACAATTGATATTTGCAGGTAATATACACTACCAGCTGAATGTAGAACTGCCGCACCATTTCCACTTGCAGATTGATAATATCCCTATGGCATGTATCTCTGAAAGAGATTGCAAAGGCTCTTTAAGGCAAAACCTGAGAAAGACAATATTGTTGTGGACAAAGATAAGCTAGCCTACCACACAAGTAAACACTCACATGTGCTGCCCAGTCCCATCTTATGTTCGTCTGGAGGACAAATGACTAAGCTAATCTCATAATGAGGATGTTAAAATAATCTTGAAATTAAGTTTAACCTATTTAAATTAAAGTTGAAAAACCTCTATTAAGCTCATCCCTTGCACCTGGAATCTTGCTACTTGCTATCTTATATTTCCTTTTTATCTTTTAACACACCATAATTAATGTCACAACTACAACATTTTCCTGCTGTAAAATCTATGTTACTTTAGATAAAGTTAAGAACATACACTCTATTAAACTTAATTTTTATTTCCTGTGAATACAAAGACTGTATGTGAATATAAAAAAAAAAAATTAACCTGAAATCTTCTAGAGCTTCATGGATCATGTTGCGCACAAAATTCATCTGGACAGAGGTGAGTGGTGCTCCACTACTGGCAGCACCAGATGCGCCTGCTGCTGCTGCTGCTAGATTTAGAAACAACTTCTAGTGACCATCAGTTCATATATACATTTGATCATGCGTACGTGATGTCCTTTTCGCGTACCTGATTCAGCTGTAGGTTGACTGCTACTCACTGGCGAATCGTAACTGAGTTGGGTTGGTACTTCTCTTCTCTGACTGGGTTCAGGAGTGTTGAATAAAGGCACTGATTGCACGTGTGTGCTTTGAGGAGCTGGAGGTGTGGTCAGAACATTCTGCCTTGGACAATTTGTCTTCTCCACCTGTCCATCATGAGTATAACATGTCAGTATACTATACCAAAGTAAACTATACAATATAGTCCTACATGATGTACTAATCTATATATATATGGATATATACTAAAAGTGTAAGTACACTATATACTTAAATGCGTATAGTAGAAGTACATTTGGCTTGTTTCTTACATACATGAAGAAACAAATGTCAGTGACTGACCGTGTTGTTCTGTGTGTCCGTATGTGTGGGTGAGGTGACAGCTTCTTCCTCTTTGATTGGAGGTGGTGTGTGGACAGCAGACAGAGGACTGTAGCAGCGAGTACCTGGTGTACCCAGTGGGTTCTTACGATGGGCTGAACCTTGCTGAGGTAAGAAATCTAAGTCTTTTGAACACAAAAAAAAACAAAAAAACAAAAAAAACAATGACAAATAAGCATGTAAATAATTCAATAGAATGGCATTTTCTCATTAACTTCAGGTCATCAGAGGTCATCGCTGATGCAAGTAATGAAATTTCACCTTTCTTTCCACTTGAAGCATCGCTGACTCTATGCCCTTTGTAATCTAGAATTAATGAGATAAATTATAATGCTTAAGTAGCATAGAATTGCATTTACTCTTCAAATATCCATTTCTATTTGCAAAAGCTAACAAAAAATAAAAGAAATATATGTGTGTGTACATTCTATATTCTAGTATAGCTAGAAAATCTCTCACCATCTCGGACAGGAGAAAAGATGTCCAGGCTGTTGCGACCCACCCTAAACTTTTCAGAACTGTGTTGTCCTTCAGGTTCTCTAAAGAACACATCAGCACTGCCTCCTAGTGGCAATACAAACAATATCACCATCACACACAAAGACTTTTGACCATTGAAAGTGACTTAAAGTATGTACAGTACTATGTCTTCATGATAATTGAAAAAGTACACACCGTTTCTTGAAGTTGGAGTATCACTAATGAAACCATGTGTTTTAAACCCTGGATGCAGTGGAAATAAAAACAGGGGAGGAAAAAGTAAAAACATCAATTACAGCAATGAATGCAAATTAGAAAAATCTAGAACTATGCAAGCAAGCAATTACCATCAGCTACAGGTGAGAAGATGTCTAGGTTCAGGCTGTTTCGACCCACACTGTTGAACTTATCCAGACTGTGTTGGCCTTCAGCCTCTCTAGATGGCAACTCGGAACCACCTACACTCCCTAAACAGATCCGCAGCACAAGGGTACAATATAAAAGCACTAGTACAATGATGCAGTGGTTACCACTGTGGCCTTGCACCTCCAGGGTTGTGTGTTCTCCCCGTTCTTGGTGGTTCCCCCCACAGTTTAAAGCCACATAGATTAGACTAATTGGAGTTTCCAAATTGTTGTTATGTGTGTGTGCATGCTTGTGCCCTGCCTAGTGCCCCAAGTCCACTAGGGGGATAGGCTCCAGACCTTCCGCAACCCTGTACAGGAGAGGCCCACAAGGTTTTGTGCTGCCGCACATAGATGTTGACTTGACTTGAATTGAGATGGAATATGGGGTAGATTTGAGATACTGACATGCTTAATATTCATGGATATAATATACATTATGGATACATTCTTTGATGATAAATTTTATCTCATGATCTGCAGGAAATAATAGCTGTCATCAGATAAAACATTGATTAGGCTCAAAACAAGGATACAGAAATAATGATTTGTACTGGATTTAGTTGAAAGGAAATACTCGCCCTGGTTGTGAGCCTGTCCGTCTCCTCGGGTTACTGGCTGCTGTTCAGGGACTGCAGGAACTAAGGAGGTTGGTGTAGGAGGACCACTCTGCTGGTTCTGCCCCAGCTTAACCGAGATTCTCTTGGACTGAGAAGACGACGTCTTACCAGACACTGTTTTACTAGTCTGAGGAAAAATGGCAGTTATATTAATATGGCATCTGATGTAATTACTGTACAAAATAATAACATAGGTTAGAGGTTTTAGGCGAAGTTGATCAATATGCACTCGCTGTCCATTTTATTAGGAACATTCATACAGTTATCTATTTATTTAATCATCTGTCCGTAGCACAATGCGAAATATCTAAAGCTTCAGTTAATGTCAAAATGGGAAAAGTGTGATCTCTCTGATTTCAATGTGGTATGGTTGTTGGTGCCAGGTGGGCACAAAATGCCACTCTAGAATTTTTATTTTTTAAAAAATTTTTTACACACAACAGTCACACAATATAGACAAGAAAAAAACTTCCTGTGTGTAGGGGGCTGCAGACTGAAACATTTTGTTGTTAAGAGAGCTCAGAAGAATGACTGTAGTTTAGGCTGACAGGAGGACGACAGTAACTCAAATAGCACTCTTTACACCAAGGTGAGCAGGTGAGACCATTCTGATGTGTGATGTCAAGATTAATTGAAACTCTTGACCTATATATGCCTAATTTTCTGCATTGTGCTTTTGACACACGATTGGTTGATTAGATATTAGCATGTGTATAGGTATTTCTATTATAGTATACGGTGAGTATTTATTTATTTAACTGCACACACACACACACACACACACACACACACACACACACACACACACACACACACAGTTTGTAGACATCATGCAAGCCATACCTTTAGCCTAGTGTTGGAGTGCTGGAAGCGGATGCATGTAACTGAGGTTTTGTGAGCGGTTGTGGTTTTGACAGGAGCACTTAAATTACGCAGATCATACATGTAGATCCGTCCCTGCGTGGTGCCCACTACAAGCCCTGCTCCATCCGGCGTAAAGTCTACAGCTGTTAGCGGGGACTCGACTTGCTTACTACGGAAAATACTGCACAAACAAACACAAACATTACACTTACAGTCAAACAAGTATACAACCACAAACATTCAAAAGTATAAAACATACCATATCTTGCCATGCTTTAAACTAACCATTATTTAATTATTCGCACCCTAGACACAGACATGACTTACACTTTGCTGGAAGTGTCATAGCAAACAATCTTCTTATCCAACCCAACTGTAATAAAGAGCAGGTCATTGGCTGGAGAAAAGACCAGGCCTGATGCAGGAGCTTTGTGTGCTCCTTCAAACGTGTGTAGTTCCTTCTGTGTGTTTGCATCCCAGAGTACGACCGAGCCACTGTCTGACACACTCCCCAAGAGAGACCGCTTTATCAGTGAGTACTTCAAATCATGCACAGGCTGCAAAGTGAAAATGTTATATTTAATCACAATTTATATTTAGACACAATTTGTCAGGGTGATCTGGCATGAGAATATGGCAACTTACCTCATTTGGCCCATGGCCAAAGGCTTTGCTGGACAGATTGGTGGTAATGCTGTGGAGGATGATGTCCCCACTGGTGGAACCAGATGCTATGTAACTATCGCCACCATTAAAGGATACACACGTCACTTCCTCCTTATGGTCCTGATGACAAGGAGAGGATATGAAACATGAACAGACATTTGAGATACGATCTGAACAAATGGAACTGTTTTTTTTGGGCCCATTCCCCTCCCTGTTCCTGCACAAAGTTTGAACAATCCAAATCCATTCCCATATTTACTACCTGAAAACTATGAGTAATTAAGTTGCTTATAATCACCAAAATATAAATTAGCAGAACAAAGCATTTTTTGGTGAATAAGTTGATGTGGTGCATGTTTCATGCAGAGTTTTTAACTTTAATCATATCACAGATAAAATCAAGAAACACATTTAAACACTGTCTATAAAGTACAACTGGTCAATTCAGATAGACTTGCAGCCGAATACTTTTGATACCTTAAGGCTGCGATGTAATCTCTTTGTCTTCAGGTCCCAGATGTTCACCGTGTTATCCAGTCCCCCACTGACCAGGAACTGTGATGTTGAATTCAGTGCGACTCGTGTCTGTTTTTTCTGAAAACAAAACCCCAGATGAGGCACAGATGAGAATGCTGTGACTTGAAAATGATATTGTGTGAGATTTTTGCTGAAAAATGCAATTTGTCTACTGACCCCTTCTGCAAGCTCCATCACTGGCACCGGTGAGGATTTCAGACTGGTCACTACCAGTTTGTCTCCTATACTGCTGGCACTGACAATGTACTGATCTGACTGTTGTTAAGGCAAACAAAATAGTGTAGATGGATTTTTTTTTAAATATTAAAACTAGAATACTGGAGAACAGCTCTGATAAAAAATCAATTGTGTTCATACTGGAGATGCCAGATGAATGTAATGAAATCTATAATAATAATCTTAGAATTACACAAAATATGACATAACATGTCCATTACACAATAAACGGGCTACAATGTACACTGAATTCTATAGTAGAGAAAGTAGAGAATGCGTGTACCGAAAATGGCAAAACGTATATAGATATCTGACCATTATACCTATGTATTTTTGTTGATTGCCATTGAAGATGTAGTCCATCTTTGGTGTTATGATAAACTCCACTCTCTCAAGAAGGCTTTTCACTAGATTTTGGAGCATGGCTATGGGGATTTTCCCATTCAGCCACAAGAGAATTAGTGAGAGCATCAGTGAGTTCAAGAGCATTAGTGAGGTCATAATTTCTTTTTTTCATATTCCGGTTTTGTGCAGGACATTCAACGTTATTCTTCTCCATAGTTGATGATGCATTGTACAAAGAAGCATTGTTATGCTGGAACATTTTTGGTCTAGACTCCTTAGTTCATGGAATAGGAAATTGGAAATTGTATAAAATTGTATGCTTCAAACCTTATCAATATATATCCATAAATAATATAATTATTTTCTGACTTTGCATTTACCTCCTTTTCATTCTATATGTTACAGATTTAAATCAGTTGTCTTAAATGGTGTCAGCACACTGTGCCATCCATACATCAAATTGTAGTGGCAGTTCACAATGTGGAGGATTATGGGTAATTTACCATAATGACATAAGCCTCGCATCCTTTAGCATATTGGTTTCTGCATTGGAAACCCATTCTAACACAGTTTTTAACCATTACTCAAACCTCCACGACTCCGTTAAAATTCCAAAGGAGTAAATTACACACTGTTTATATAATGGCTTGCCGTAGAGGATACTGCTACTGCTCCAGCACACCTGTGCTAGTGGGTGACTGGCACTGTGAGGGTTGAACTGCTCCACCACACTCATGGAGGTGGAATCCCAGATCTTCAGGCAGTCGCCTGTTGACACCAACCGGGTCACCTCCTCCATAGCAACACTGAGAAAGGACAAAAAAACAGAAAATACACACCAGCTGTCAGATAGGCTGGTGACACTTGACTCTTATTGTGATTACAGCTTCAGCATGTGAATATTGAATGAGTAGTTTACAAACAGTGACAATTACACTGGGACTTATAATTAAGTTTACCAATCATCGAAAACAGTAGACTATTTCGCTTATAAGATTAACTCCTTCAAAGCTGAACTGTCTTACAGTGATGGATAAATGTAAGAATGTAACAATAAACAAAAACAAAACAATAATACAAGGAATACATGGAAAAAGCTATAATTTTCATTGGTCTTAAAAATTGTAGTGTTACAGAACTAAAAGTGTTCAAGGAATAGGCTCTTGTAAATTGTATAACCATATAAAGTACAACACTTTCTTTTTTCCATTTGTGCATCATAAACTTTCAACATTTTTGTTAGTATGATCACTAACGTTTATAACAAAAACGTTTAACGTGCGTGGACAAACATTAATTGGCCATAATAAACTTGTGATCAGCTAGCTAGGAAACTTAGCAAGCTAACTAGTTTTTGGACTTGCTAACTTTTTCCCCCCAAGAAGCAGAACAAGCAGCTAGAAACAACGACTACATAAATTTCACATAAATATTTATACTATACCACAGACTAATCATAAAAATGCAGATATTCAATCTTAGCTAGGTTTGCAGCTTACTTAGCCCCAGACAAGGTTATGCTAGCAAGCAGTTGTTGACATTTCGCAAGTTTTTCGTTCTAACTGTAGCGACTTACCGTAAGGTTTACGGACAAAGTCACTCCTGGATTGATGCAACAAATTCGGTTTTGTTAAGAAAACACCTCGATTATTAATGTTCCCAGTTTTTAAAAGCAATTATATGAATATAATAAAAATTTGAAAAACTGTACACTCGGACTGGAACCGCCACTACGGCAACCCGCGAGGGTCAAAACGCGCAGCCAAGTGTGGGAATTGTTTTTAGGGTAAAGTAAGGTTATATAAAGCAAGTGGACAGGGGAGAAAATCCCAAGAAGAGGCCAGATGACGTCACTCGATATACTGCATATTCGTTACATTTTAATTATTTCACAGCGCGGCAGAATGCTCGAATCCGATTGGTCAGAAGGTGTACATCATCTTTGACTAATATATAATAGCAGTATTTCTGCCTTTAACTAACTCACTTGGAGCCCCTCTAGTGACCGTGGGGGAAAAAGATTCTGTGGCCACGACTTACTAATAGGTTTGTTATTAGTTATTAGCTTGTGAATAGGATATTATGTTGTGGCCACGACTTCCTAAGGCATGGGAACGAGATACTATATTGTGGCCACGGCTTACTAAGGCGTGGGAACGAGATACTATGATGTGGCCACGGCTTACTTATTACATACATTAATACATTATTATTCTCACTCCTGTATTTATTTATTACATCTCGCACAGTATCGCAATGTGTTGTTCTTGTCTTAAAATATTCCACGAACTAAATCCGTGTATTCATCGCCAGCTTTAAAAACATGCTCCACTAGAAAAACACGTTCTTCGATGTTTAACGCTTTCACTCAAAAATACGGCTGTGGTTCAGCAAAAACTCCTCGGATATGTACAACAGACTGGTGGTGCCAAACAAGAGCGCATCAACGCACTACTACTACTACTATGTGGCCACTACGGAGAGACTTTCTGGACTTACTGTATAATATAGATATATATATATATATATATATATATATATATATATATATATATAAAAGCAAAACAAACAAGTAAGCAGTGGCAACGAGTAGTCAAAAATGACAAAGGAAATAGTTACAGAGGGAATAACATGTTTTATTACTTTAAAACAAAGGAAAGTTATTTAATTAATTGGACAAACAGTAGGGATGAGTAATTAGTTGGTGGCCGGCTTGCATAAGTACAACTCATTCAGTCTTCAAGTTCATCATGAGCTGGAGACTCGCACTGAGTTCAGGGAAGTTATTATGGTTAGGTTTGTTGCTAGGCATTAATAAAATCACTACAAAGCCCAAAAAGTCACTATGTGGACAGGAATATTCACATTCACACAATAGTGATGTTATCTGTTTAAAGCATATTTGATTCAAGTGCATTTGTATCATATACACTGTTATTCTCTAAAGCAAGTATTAAATGCTTACATAATGAATCACATACCACAGGTTTCAATATGGTCATAATATAAAAAAAAACATCATACAACAACGCATAATTTTGCTATATTAATATTGCTTCATAATTGCATAAATTCTTAGTACAGTGTGGTAAGACTATATACAGAAACTACATTCACCTAATTGGGAAGTTAGTAAATTATGTTTCAATATCCAGAGTGGCAGAAGTACACTAACTCAATACTCATGTTAAAATACAAGTATTTGTCTAAAAATTTACTCTACCACAAGTAGAAGTAGCACTTCATTATTTTACTTAAGTACAATGTACAAAGTACTTATGCTCTAAAATGTACTTTAAGTACTTTAAGTATTTCACACAAAAAAAGTTTTTCTGGATATCTATCTGAATGAGTTACTGATAAACATTATTTTAAAGTATTTAAAAATATACATAAATTAGTGATGAATAAATAAATGTAGTCATTGGCTATGTTCAGTTGATTTACAAGTTTATAAAACCTTGTAGGAATTACAAGAGATAAATTATTTTAGGGCAATTTATTTAAAAAATAAATCAATTATTTGACTGGTTGTTTTAGACATAGCTGGGCAGAGAGGAGCAACCACTGCACAAGTTTTTAGACACAGCAGATTACACCTAGAGTGTTGAATAACTTTCAGCATTGGTGAGTTTGCTAATAATAGAAAAGGAGAGAACACTGTACAATGATGCTTTGTAATTAAAGTTTTTACCTTTTAATAGTCAGTGATGTGGTCCTTTATGCTTTGTCTAACTGAAGGAAGGTCCAGGACATGTTGATAGTGACAAATTTTGACATTAATTAAACATATGGCGAGCAGAATTGTTAATCCCTTTCATTACTTCGGTAAACTAGCTAGTTGCTTCTATTGCTATCGTCTGTAATGCAAGTAGTCTACGCAATTAAACACGGACATACTGCAAACATAGGAAATATAATAAACGATGCACCAAAACATTATAAGCTTGTTATAAAAATTTTTTAAAAACAGTTGTTATTGGCGTAAAACACTAACCAAACACATAAGACTTCACATCTCTTTTCCTTGGTATTACCTAGATCACTTCTAATCTTACCATAACAAGTTAGCCTGTTTGAGATGCTTGATAAAAGAGCCAAAAGAATCTGCAGCCCAGAGACCAAATGGATGGCATCCATTGTCCAGGTAACTGTCAAACAATTTCTTTTGCTAACCAATGGAATTATTTGTTCCTGTTAGGTCACGCCATGGTGTGAGTGACAGCGTAAACGCTAGATTAGACAATCAATGCACTTTTGTGTGATTGTGATCTGAAAAGCAACTAGTCTCTATTTAAAATGTAGTGAGTAAAAGTACAGGCTAGTAATCAAAAAATGTAGTGAGTATAAGTAAGAAGTATCACATATGGAAAATGCTCAAGTACAGATAAAAGTACAGTAATAAAGTATTTATACTTGGTTACTTGCAACCTCTTTAATACCACAGAATATTCATATTGCGCTTACTCTCATACAACCAATCAACTTTTAATAGTTGTAAACTAGTCATTGCTTCATTGGTCATTTAATATAAAAATAAAATATAAGGAAGAGATCAAGACAATATATAGATATACTTGCATAGTGGAAGAAAAGACAGAGAGAACAGTTGTGAACTTTCTTTCCCAGCACATTCTTCAGATAAAGGTGTTGATCAATAAAACGCACAGCTTCGACCAAGCACCAAAAAGATGAAAAGTTTATGTAATGGCTCAGTGCACTGGGGACCGGTTGTCACTTTGGCAGTGGCACAAGGATCTCAACATAATTGACAGGAAAATAGCCAGTCTGCCCATTGAGAAGCCCTTCACACCAGTTCTCATCTACCTGGCTAGTGAGAATAATGATGTCGTCCTTCTTGAAGCCTAACTCGTGTTGATTTTCAGGATTGAAGGTGAAAAGTGCCTTACAGCAAGGCTGGTCCATTTGATGATCACAGTTGCCTGTAGGATAAATTATATACAATGAATGAAACAACTCGTTAAGGAGAGAAAAGAATGGCCTAATTAGTTTGAGCTTCCAGGAAGGTTGTGGTAACTTCTGTAGGAATCTGACACTACAGTGACAACTGTAGTGTAAAGGCGTTAGGCTAACCTAAATTTGACAGCTGAAGATTGGGAAAAAAAACATTTCAACTGTCCAATCACTAAGAACACATTGACGCAAACATTATCCGAAATAGTTTAGTGAGTGTAGATTCTACTTGTGGATGCAAACTTTACTTACTTTTTTCACTTAGCTCCTGAGTTACTTCAGCGTCTGAAAGTGTCAATGGTAAAATCTTACTTTGTATAGTCTTAACAGTATAATAATATGAATAATAATAATAATAAAACTTCATAATGATTTAGCACTGTGGCAACAATAAAAATATCACTGACCATAAGATGAGGTTGTGGGAAAGACACAAGTGTCCATGCAGCGCATTGTACTTGCGTTAGACATTGATATGAGCTCCCGCTTTGGTCTGTTGCTGGTAGCAGCAATCCTGAATAAAAGGAAAAAAACAATTTCTTAAATAATCCCCTTAAACTGCTAAAATTGGACAAACGTGTTATGTAAAGGAATGTTCGGCTGACTTGTTTTGCAGACCGCTTCTGAGGTTCTCCAGAATGCCAAGAGATTGCTGATGGTAGTTCATCGATGCTTCAACGAGGCCTAACAGCTGTCGTATTTGATCCACCTAAAGTAAATTAATCACCAACCCATATTTGACTCCAGTTTTACACAAAAATATGGACTGAAAATTCTCTTTAATGCTTTTTTAATATTCTTACATCATTTTCTAAGAAGTTGAACATGCTTCTTTTTGCCAGCTCTTTGGATTCCTCAAACTTGTCTAATGCCTGCTTAAGCTCAGCCTCTTCAAACCTTCTTCTGGAACTTTTCTTGTAGTCAAAATCTAAACGGCGACCCTCAAGTTTTTTCAGATGAAACTTGCAGACAAAAAAATAAAATAAAAATCATTTACGCTACATAATCATTTAAGTAAAAACCTTACACAAACCACAGCCTTCTACTGATTATATTTGTGCACTAAATGGTTGCTGTGCTTGGTTAATTTATACATTTTTGTTCGTATTTATTGAGACAGAGAAATGGGACACTACCATCTTAAGACATTACACTGATTTTATTTTTCTCTATTACTCATAATGACAAGACTCACTGCAATTTCCTTAAGCTCTTTCTCCTGCAGCAACTTAAGTGGATTGATAAAGCAGCGTTTCACACGCACGTCCATGCAGTCTCTTACTTCGGCCATCTGCTTTAATGCCTGTCCCATGTCCACCAGTGAACTACCTAGTGAAAAACACCATAATTAAACTTAGGATTAAAGAACAAAGCACTGGACTGAATAGAAATTACATTCATACTTTTTCTGGATTTGTATAGCTGAGTGACAGAAAAAATATTACACTGCGATTACACTGGTACATATTCTAACTTAAGTAAGTCTTGCACCTGAACAACATTAATCTTATGATATTACAACATGTAATAAAGCCCTTACTGATTGGTTTACAGATTCGCTTGCATATTTCATAGTTCGGAAGGCCAATACTGCAGTAATGATTAACAATAATATCTTTTGCACCACCACACAATGGCCTTTCACACACTACATACGGTAGACCATAATTTTATGCTTAATAATACATTAATATTACTATAATTCTTCGTTTCATGCTGTGTCTGAAAAACCTATTTAAACCTATTATGTGTCACGCGACTTTAAACATCATTAGGAAAATGAAGTGAATTAGCTTTTACACCTTCAAAAAACAAATAAATAGTATTAAATGTTTCTTTTATGAATAGTCTGTAAAAACTACACAATTGTTTACTTCTCTGTGAACAGTGATAGTACTATTCTAAACTTTTTTATTGTTTTGCACAAGCAAAATATAGTCATGGACTAAAATATTTAATTTTGCTTAGACACAAAGGTGTCTTTTTTTTTTTTACAGTGACTTGTATTCAGGCTAATAAACCTACCAAATGCAGAGTCGACCCCGAGTTCTGCACCATAGATTAACATACAGTCCCCCAATATTCCTTCTGTATGTGGGTATCCAACCGGTCTTACATTTCCACGAATCCTGGACATTTTACTGAGCATACTGAGTTTTGCCCTATATGCTAAGAATCAAACAAATAAGGCAGAAAATAATAAATAAGAAAAAACATTTCTGCCTATTAATGCCATGAAAGTAAATATATGCTCAGGAAACTTTCCTAAGGCATACCTGGGTTTGGCTGAAGGAACTCCGTTGTTTTTGCTTGAAGTTCAACAATCAGCTTATTGGTGATTTCAGTTTTCTATAATAAAGCATGCGAAAAATATATATTTTCATTGCAGGCAAGACCACATTTTTAATCTTGTCATTAACTTTTTATCTGATTTAAAAGAAAGCAACATACGTTATACCTTTTCCATTCTGATAAAATCTTCATCCAGCTTTGTTCCTTCAGCACCACTGATCTTTTCCTTAAGCAACTAAATTGATAAAAAGCACAATAAATCTGATGGTCTGTGGGATACGTAAGTACTGTAAGCAGTGATGGCAAAAGCATATAAACAATTTGTCGTACATGAGGTTTGAAATTGTGAAGTTTATGGTAAGAATAAAGTGGTTTACGCATGAACAAACATTTTCAAGTGCATTATGATAATTTCTTGCACCATTTCTTGCACCATGTCATTCCAACCTAACAACAAGAAAAAACACTAACAGTCATTAGGAGTTTAAGGTAAACCTTTGATAATTCCCTACAATGACATTGTTGTGGGCTACATATTTTATAATATTAATGAGATCAAATATTTATATAATGGTACAATATGGTCTATTTTGTGACTACAAGTGTGCTGAAATAAGACAAAGTTCATATGGTGCAATAATGTCCTAAGCTGTTAAGGATGTTAAGAAGGTTTATCAGTAATAAAACCTTTGTATCTTTTCTCAAAGAAGGAACTGTTCTGTCTTTATATTCGGGAAGAGAAAGAAAATGAGGTTTGCATATTTGGGCAGCAAAGTTTACTAAATGAAAAGCAGAACAGAAAAGTGATATAAAATATTAATATATATAAATTATATATAATAAGATATAATATATAAACTTTGCTGGAGAGCAATTTGAATGAAAAGTGTGAATTATGTTCGAATGTGATTATTATTATATGAAATAATACAAACTATAAAAACAATACTCTGACATGTACCCTACTAGCTGAAGAACAAGGAACTTCCTGGCTCAGTGAAGTATGTTCACAAGTGATATATAATATTTTATTTCCCAAAAAAAGTAGAGAGGGGGACAAACATCGTTGTCTTTTTATCTCAAAGAAAGTTGCAATGCACTGTATATACAGTACCTTCCACTTACTATGTTTAGTTTTATGTCTGTAAAGTCACCTCTAAATATTTCCCAAGTAGCACTGCAGTAATTCATGCAGTTCTTTGAGTAAACAAAGCGACTGAGGTGTGTGCATTGGCTTTACGATTCACCTCACTGATTCTGTTTCTTCAAACAAATCTTTTTAACTCAACCGAATCATATTAGATTTGAGTTATTGGACTCACCACACATTTAAGCACTAGGTGGCCGATTCGATAACTAAATACATTCACGTTCAAGATATTCTTACTTTGTCTTTTTTTGGCAAATTATTTTTGATATGTAATAAACTAAAAAAAAAAATCTCACTTACTCAACTCATGGTCATACCACTTTATCCTGTATACAAGGTCATGGGGGGACTGGAGCCTATCCCAAGGGACATAGGATCTCCTGTGATCCTATCCCAGAAGAACCCTGGATAGGGTGCCAATCCATCACACACAGGGCACACACATTTACACACTATGCGCAATATGGGAACGCCAGTTGAACTAACCGGCTTGGCCCACGGGAGGAAAAACATGCAAACTCCATGCAAATAGACCTGAGGCGGGAATCGAACCTAGACCCTGGGGTTGCAAGACGACAGTACTAACCACCATGCCGCCCTTTAAAAATATATTATTCATTAATTAAAGTAGTAACGAAAAGAAGATAAGGGGGAAAAAAGGCTAAACTCTTGATTAGTTCGTATTTGCAATCATGTTGACCCGACTCACTTAAAGGAATTGTTCAAGAGAACCGATTCATATAGGTACTGCCCGTCAATAAGACAAGTTGCACAAGCTGATCTTCACTTCTCATTCCAATTCCAAGTACAGTTTGTAACTTTACAAAAACTTATTAACGATACAATTCGACAGGCACGTGACTGACCGCTTTTCCTCACATTACCTGGCTTGCCTTGTGAAACTGTTTCTTCAGTCCCGCCACGGACATATTTCATGCTTTTTTCAGCTTCGTCCTTTTTCTTATTCAAGTAAACTGAGACGACCGATAAATCTTCACATAAACATGTGAAATCAAATCAGTGTCCTAGCCGTGGGACTTTCCGTGCATAAAACAAAAGGGCAATAAAAAAAAAGTCCAGGAAAAGCGAAATCAGATAGACTCCAAGACACGGCGTCTACTTTAAGAACACAATAATGTCAGAGTCCAGGGTCACACCCATTATGACGTTTCTTAGAAGCGAAACTGTCCGTCCATACTTGAATCCTTACAGGGATTTTTTTTTATTTTGTCGAAATTGGTCAAATAAACAAAATAGCACGGGTACGTCGAAGCATGCAGACAAGATGCGCAAAGAGCTAGAACCAGTTTTTCAGGTGACGTTCCTCGGCACGTGGGCTTCGCGTACAGACGTCGTATATACAGAACCACACACACAGCTGTTAGACCACTTTATAGGGTTAAACAGTAATCCGGTGCATTGGACAACGTTTCCTGATCTGCAGGGTGGAACGTGACAAAATTAGTATGGTCATGCGTATTGTGTTACTGTGCAGTACTGTGTCCACAGGCTTTTAGACATGGTGAAGAGAAAGAGAAGTAAGAGCGCAGTGGAACCAAAAGATTGCTAATATTTAGAATATTTGTCAGTTGGTGTTATTCCTTCCTTACACTCAAGAGATTTGGTTTTAATCATCTACAGTACAAAGCACGTGCTAATTATTATTCATTCAGTCATTACGAATTGCCTTTGACTCGAAGGCTTTTATTTCCACATCTCTAGAAATACTTTAAAACATTGATCATGATCCCCCGGAGATTTTGGTATGCATGATATTTCTAAACTAGCTGGCACGGTGGCATAGTTGTAAGCAATGTGGCCTCCCACCTCCAGGTTTGAGGGTTCAATTTTCGTCCTGCCTCAGGTTTGTGCTCATGAAGTTCTCTCCGCACTTGGTGGGTTTCCTCCGGATACTCTGGTTTCATCCCACAGTTTAAAGACATGGCTTTCTCAAATTGGCCATAGTGTGTGTGTTTATGTGCACCCTGCGATGAACTGGCACCCTGTCCATGGTGTACACTTGTGCCCAAAGTCTTCTGGGATAGGCTCCAAGACCCTGCAACACTATACAGGATAAGTGATTTAGTGGCAACAATGAATGAATAAATATCTAAAAAAACATTGTTTTTAAAAAAAATAATTGTATTACTTTTAGCTATTTATTGTACCATTTACTTAAAACTTATTCTTAGCCATTTACCCATCATCTATACCATTGGTTCTCAATCTTTTTTCCATAGAGACCCCTGCTTGTAACTAAGACCCCCCACCACCACCACCAAAAAGGATAAATTGCTATTTTGTAATATTTTTCTATGACTACTCAATTTTACAATAAGTGTGTAATTATCTTATTTAACATGTGCAAATATAATTACGACAACCTCACAGCCTCAGAGCAGACAAAAGCTTGCACACCCCCTGTGATCCTTGGCGCCACTTTGACAGGGGGCATGGACCCCAGGGTGTGAACCATGGATCTAGTATACCACTTATCCTGTGGGTCCCCGAAAAAGTAAGGTCTGTGTAAGGTCTATCCCACAAAACTAAGGCACAAAGTGGGGAACATTTTGGATGGGATGCTAACCCATTACAGAGCACAAGCACACATACTCACACACAGTCATATATTACTTGCAATTTAGAAACAGATCAGCCTACAAGTTACTTGGAGTACCAACCCTGGACACCAAGCTGCCACATATTCTTAGATATTTACTGCTTTGCTTGTGCAATGTCTCTGGCTGAAAAAATGTAGCACCAGTTACAGGATCAATGGCTTGTCTATCTGTCTATTAACCTGCACAGTTTATGTCACATTATTATACAGATTGCTCTCTGAAACACTACCAAAATCTGATCGGTAAAGCATATGCCCAGAATAGCTTCTGTTCATGATGGGCACAATTCACATTTTATTGGTCACTGTGCAACTTCTAAAAGCTTCACTCTTGTTGGTTTTCAATTCATCCCCTAGACTGACTGTCCTCTATTTCCAGCCTTACATGACTGCTCTCAAATAGTGAAAATGTTGCTACACAGCAAAATCCACTTTTGTTGATTGACACCCTGATTGTTGAATTAATAGTCTACAGTGCTTATATAAGTCCATCCATCCATCATTCTAAGAACCTTTGTAGTCCAACTATGGACCATGGAGGCCAGTGGTGACATTGAAGGTCAATGGTGACTTTTGACCTCCAATTCATTTGGACTCAAATGAATTGACCTCCAATCCAGTTGGACTCAAATGAATTCTCAAATGAATTCACTGTTTTTTCACTGTTATTGGAATTTGCATTTTGGACAAAATTCCTCTATCAGCTGTATTAGCAGGTTTTGGTATTACTAATGCATTATTACTCACATACATGGCATTTGTTTTTAGCTTTAAGCTCCAAGACAATTAGAGGTATTAGACATTAGACAACACATTTTATTGAACAAACAAGGTTGCTCTAGTGGATGAGTTTTCGAGAAAAAAAAATAAGATACAGTACAAGCAGAACTAGTAGAACACTTTGGTGTAGACTCACCAAACCATATGTATATTGCATCTCTAATAAATGTTAATGTTTCTTTGTAATTTATTTCATAAAATGAGGCTCATATATTCTAGAGTCATTGTATTAATCATAGATTACAACTTACAGCTAATGGAAAAAAAAACAGTATCTCAAAAAATGGATTTACCCGTCTACATATGGATTTACCCGTCGATATACAGTACCCATCTTCTAAAAACTATGTTCACTTATGTTCCTTTAGCTCACCTTCGGCTTCTTTAGCTTTAATTACTGCATCATTGTGTCATGGCATGGAGGCGATTAGAATGTGGTACTGCTGAGGTGTTATTTAAGAGCAGATTACTTTGATATACAGTCACCAGCCTCTTCATTAAGTACACTTTGCTAGTCCTGGGTTGGACCCCTTTTGTCTTCAGAACTGTCTTAATTCTTCATGGCATAAATTCGACAAGGTGCTGGAAAGATGCATTTGTTTACATTCCTGAGTTTGGTTCATATGGACATGATAACATTACCCAATTGCTGCAAATGTTTTATTATGTTTTATTTTGGCTTTGTAACATGGCATGTTATCCTGTGATCATAAAGGGATGTGGCATTTATACAATGCTTCATTGGTACTAGGGGTCAATTTGTGCCAAGAAAATACCTCCCACACCATTACACCAGAACCACCAACTTGAACTCTTGATACAAGGCAAGGTTACTGTTGTTTTTCTAACTGCTCAAATCGGCTTGCCCTCTTTAACCTCTGATATTAACAAGACATTTTCACCCAGAGAAATAGCCGCTCACTGGATATTTTCTCTTTTTCGTAAACCCCAGAGATGGTTTTCAGGAAAATCTCAGTAAAAACATCACCAGTTTTAAAAATACTATGACAGTCTGGCACCCATAACCAATCAAAGTCACTAGCCTTGCTCCCTCATTTTGATGCTTTGCCTGAACAGGTGTACCTAATGAAGTGGGTCATTGCACAGTGTAAGCTGAATGTGTTGGTTGATTATCTGTTTTGGGCTTGGTGTACTATCATAACATTTCCTTGTAGTCTGAGTACTTTGTGAGGAGCTGCACAGCAGGTCCTTGATTGCATCTTATAGCCTCCTGCAAAGCTGTGTTTCCCCATCTGCCAACATCAACACAAAGTCCAATGACAAATAATCAGTAAAATGTGTATAACTGTATGAAAGTGTAATGTATTTTATTGTATTACCTTCCATAAAGCATCATACTTTTCACTATATGCTTAACCTTACCTGTCTTTGAGTGTGCAGTTGCCTCCAGTGCTCTCCATCAGAAACTTGATGACCTCCAGACGCCCTTCTGAGGCAGCCACATGAAGTGCAGACCTTCCATCATAGTCAACAGCATTCACATCTGCTCCTGAGAGGAAATACCTGCCGAGGTGAGGAATGACACATTTTAGCATTCCATGCGTCCTGATTACTGAGTGGTGTGAGAGTTCTTTAGAGTGTGAAGTGACAAAGAGTGATGCTTGTTTTAGATGCAATTGTGCGTCATTGTTTTGGACCATCTGCATCGTTTAAACGGTGATACCACATTGAGCTTTGAAAGCACTGGCCTACTAAAATAACTCACTGCAGGAGACTTATTTTTTATGAAGTAAAGAAAATGGAAGTATTTAAAAGTATTTTTTTCTAATCAGAAAAGAGATGTGCCATGGAACTGCTTCTAAGTGGACTCATATCCATGTCCATGTCAACTCCAGAAAAGCTGGCACACTTGAAGAGAACTGACTGCAATAATTGTAGAACAATGTCACGGTACTTCACTATGATTCAAGATTATGCATAATAATTCAGACTTATCTTTACACTAACTACACTACTCTTTTTTTGTTTAATCTTTATTTAACCTGGTAAATAACCTCCTTTTCAAAGATGACCTGAGCACACTTGTTAAGATAAGATTAGAAGTGATCTAACTTGTGTATGATAATTTTTTTATAACAAGCTTATAATGTTTTAGCATGTCCTTTTACCTTATTGTATTTTATATGCTTGCAGTATACCCATGTTAAATTGCATAGACTACTTTCACTATAGAGGATTGCAATGTTGGTTATAATGAAGGGGCTAACAATGGTGCTCACCATGTGTTTAATTAATGTCAAATTTTGTTGTTATCAACTAGTCGTGGCATCATGCCTCCTTTTCATTTGCTTCAGTAACTTAATAATCTGTCAATTATCAATTTTTAATCTGCCAACACCAAAAAACAAAACAAAAACAAAGTGCATTTCTGTGAGTTGATTCTTATTTACTGTATTTCTTATTTTTTCTTTCTAGCCATAGTACCAACAATTACAGCACTGGCTATTAGAAGCTGAAACCTTTAATGTTTAACAAAGTTAATCAATGATTTATTTTCACCTTCTGAAAAGCCACAGCTACTTGCATAGTTGTAAGGTGGTCTCTTTTTGTGTCCATAAACCTCACCACCTCTGAAAGTTATTCAACATTGTAGCTGTAATACTTTATCTAAATACCTATGCAGTTTAATGTCCTTTGTCTAAAAACATATGCAGTGTCTAATCCAACCAGTTAAATAATGAATATAACTTGCGTTAGAATTTTTTAAAATAAGTGTACATTTTATCTGTCGTGATGCCTACAAGGTTTCATGAACTTGTAAATCATCTGAACACAGCCAATAAATTGTACATTTATTCATTCATTATTAATTTAGACATTTATTCTGGTAAAAAAAAAAAACAATGGACATTATAAATTTATACTTGCACATTTATGTTTTCAATAGATTCCTTAATTTAATCTCTCTTGACAAACTATTCAAAATGGTTGGAGAAAACACCAAAGCTTTCTCTCCTATTCCACTCCATCCACTATGGACAGACAAGTAATTCAATTTTCAATTCAATTTTATTTGTATAGCGCTTTTAGCAATTGTCATTGCCTCAAAGCAGCTTTACACAATCAAAAGAAT
>JAQMYL010000002.1:24019103-24031373 GCA_030014365.1 Clarias pachynema | reverse complement strand
GGATAGAATCCTCCTCTTCGCTACTACATCCACAGAGTCAAGTTCCATGCCTAGCACAGATCCGGCCTTTTTAATTGCCTTGTCCAGTCTGTTCCTATCAGACACCTTCATGTTACAGGCCCAACAGACCACAGCGTAAAAAATTACACTTGCCACAACGGTTTCATAAAACATACGTAGAATGGTGTTACTGATGTTAAAAGACCTGAGCCTTCGGAGAAAGTACAACTGGCTCTGTCCTTTCTTGTAGAATGCCGTTGTGTTGAGTGACCATTCGACTTTGTTATCAAGATGAACTCCCAGATATTTGTATTCTGAGACCATGTCCACTATCTCCCCCTTGACAGATAAAGGAGTCAAAGGGATCTTGCTTCTCCTAAGGTCAATCACCATCTCCTTTGTTTTCCTGATGCTGAGTTGTAGGTTATTACGTTCACACCAGAAAACAAAGTTATCCACTACAGACAGGTACTCAGAGATGTCACCATCCTTTATACATCCAACAACCACAGAGTCGTCAGAGAACTTTTATTTACAGTATATCTAAAGTCGGATGTATAAACGGTGAAAAGAAAAGGTTTTCTACTATCCACCAGAACTAATACTAATAATACTACTTAAAAAGACATTGCGCTAAGAAAGAGGCTAATATGTTTTAAAAGGTTCACATTGGCCTTGCTCATATTGGGATAGTGGTCCTCATGGAAGGTGGTCATAATTCTCATAATTTTTTTTTATTATTATTTATTCAACTGTGTACAATGACTACTGTCATAGTTATTAATTAGGTAAAATAGCTGTAGTGTAATTGTATAGTATAACTGACTAGATTAGTTAAGCTATAAGAAATCTCGAATTAAATCTAACTGCAATTGTTATACAACCTTCATTATTTCATTCATCTTTAGTAACAGCTTTATCCTGCTCAGGGTCATGGTGCTTTTGAAAATTTCATGGGAGCACTAAATGGGAGGCAGGAGAATTCACCCTGGATGGGACACCACTCCACTGCAGGGCAACACACACCTACTAAGGGCAAAAACAAAACTTAAAGTTTGACCCTACTACCTATTTATTTATTTATTTAGTCATTTCTTTCATCCTTTCTTTCTTCTTAGAAAACAAGAGAATCCAAACAAAATGCACACAATTGAGAGTTATGTATAAAATAAAATAAAATATCTAAAAATATTATCTAATAACATATAGAAAGGGGTCATGGTGTGGTGCCTAAGTGGTTTCCAAATTTCCTCGCACCTCCAGGACTGGATGGTGCCAATCCCGCCTCTCATTTGTGTTAGGAGTTTGTATCTGTTCGCCCACACTTCAAAGTAATGCATTACCAGCTGATTGGGTAACTCAGTGGTTAAGGCATTAGTATTGGACTACTGATCAGATGGTCCCAGTTTCAAACCCCAGCCCCACGAAATTGCTACTGCTGGGCTCTTGAGCAAGGCCCTTAACCCTCAATTGCTCAGATAAAATATAATGAGATAAAAATGTAATTTCCTCTGGATAAGAGTGTGTGCCAAATGTAAATGGTGTTGCCAAGTTACAGTACCTGAAGTGGGTGAATTTAGCACCCCATCCAAGGTGCACCCCTCATCTTGTGCCCTGAATTCCCTGGGATAGGCAGTTCTACAAATGAATGAATGAAAAGTTCTGTAATGTTCACTTGTTTTGTGCATGGAAATAAATAATAATTTTTGTCTTTCGGCTATTCCCTTTCAGGGGTCGCCACAGCGAATCATCTGCCTCCACCTAACCCTGTCCTCTGCTTCCTCTTCTCTCACCCCAACTAACTTCATGTCCTCTCTCACTGCATCCATGGAAATAAATAATTAAATACTGTAAATACAATGCGTTTAACATGTGACAATTTAAGCAGTTTGAGAATCCAAGACTGAAAATGTAGGCGCCTGCGCACTTATAGCGCGATGTTGACGTCGTCGTTCTAAGCGCATGCGCAGTGTGTTAGCTTTCATTTTACAGACGGACGTGTTTTGCTAAATATCTAGTTAAATTGTGTTTTTGTCATTTTTCCTGTATTATCTGGTAGTCTGTTATGTAGTTTGCGTGTTTTACAACAGTTTGGTCCATGTCCTGTCCGAGTTTGCGTCATGGTTTTATGAGAATAGCGATATTTACACTGTATGAAAGTAACTGTAGGGGAAGTTTGTGTGCCTCAATCAAGTCTCAAAGAAGAGGTATTTCTCTTGTAAACAAGATGCCCAAGAAAGAAAAAAAGGTACGGTTCCACTATTTATATGTAATGTAATCTAATCTCTCATCTTAATGACGTGAAAATGTATAAGTATTTACATCATTGTGGATAAAAGAGCTTTTTTTTTTTTGATAGTTTACATGTTTTTCCTGTTTTCACCATAATATTAAATCATCAGAGCAAAATAACTGAGACAAAGAAGCTGCCAGAAACGCCGAGCTGTCCGGTTTCTGCCCTTAAAGACGGCGGAGTCGCAATAGCAGTGCACGCCAAACCTGGCGCGAAACAAAATGCCATCACAGGTTGGTGTTTCTTCCATCGTGTTCATGCACATTTTGTCTGTCTTGTTGGTTCAATTCCACTGTTTTTGTGGGTGTAGATGTGAGCTCGGAGGCAGTAGGGGTCGCTATTGCTGCACCACCCACAGACGGCGAGGCCAACGCGGAGCTCGTGCGCTATCTGTGCAAAGTGCTGGCGCTGAAGAAGAGTGAAGTAATGCTGGATAAGGTACACCTACACTGATCAGCCTGCCTAATATTGAGTGGGTCCCCCCTTTTGCCACCATAACAGTGATGCACTGTGTGTTTTGACACCTTTCTATCACAACCAGCACTAATCTTTTCATCAATTTGATCTACACTAGTGCTTCCATTGGATCGGACTACACAGGCCAGACTTCACGCCCCATGTGCATCAATAATCCTCATCAACCCATGACCCTGCCGCAAGATCACCGGTGTACCTTTCTTGGATCACTTTTTTGTGTCCTGACCACTGCAGACCAGGAACATCCTATATGAGCTGCAGTTTTAGAGTTGTTCCGACCCAGTCATCACAATTTGTCCCTTCAAAGTTACTCAAATCCTTATGCTTGCCCATTTTTACCAGATATTGAAAATGTAGCTGCTGTGAGAAGGGCCAAATTGTAGTGGCTAGACAGCTGGGTCAGAGTAACTTCAAAACTGCAGCTCTTGTGAGATGTTCCCAGGCTCCAGTGATCAGGACTTACCAAAAGTGGTCCAAGGAAGAAATACTGGTGAACTGGCGACAGGGTCATGAGTGGCCAAGGATCAGTGATGCACGTGGGGAGTGAAGGCTGGCCCATGTAGTTCAATCAAATAGCGGCTGGTCATAATGTTATGTAATGTTATGGCTGATCAGTATACATCAGTGAACTGGCAAATAGGTATGATATCTACAGTATATCTATATTCCTTCATCTGTTTCATCACTCCGTTTTTTTTTTTTTTTTTTTGCATTATTTTATTATTACAGGGAAGCAAATCCAGAGAAAAAGTCATTAAAGTCACAGCATCGATTAGTCAAGAGGAGGTTCTGGAGAAATTAACACGAGAGGCTGCTGGGTGAAGCTCAGCACTAAAGCAGGAGTTTTCAGATGTTTTGTATTGAGTGACATCTTTTAATATAAAATAAATTCCACTGGCACCCTCAGAACTGATTTATTTCAAAAATATTATTTAAATGTGTACAGTAATATTTTGTCTATTTATTAAAGCTGTTGATTCCTGAAACGTCTACTGATGGTCCATATTGACATTATTTATAGGCCGACTTGTTTTTGAGTTATTATGGTTTGTATGAGGTGGTATCAAAAAGTTTTGAGATAAGCTCTGTTAATACTATAATAAACTAGCCCGTATGTCCTTCCACAGACGCCTTAAAACCTGGCAGTAAAATTCGCTATTGACTGACTGGCCCCTGGGGACAAATTCACGATGCACAATGTAACAAATGGCATGCACTTGGTCGAGCTGCAGAACTGCCTCACGTTTGTAGGTCGTGGAGATGATGGGCTCTTCCACTGTGAAGACTGTTGCTTCGTCTCAGGGTCGTGCTCATACACCCCAGTTTTGTCACTGATGATCTTTAACATGAAGGACGGGCCATCCATGGCATGCTGACAGAGTTCTTGACTTTGACGGAATGTTCCTTCTGTTCTTGGGTCAGCAGCCTGGGGACGAACTTGGTAGCAACACAGTGCATGTTCAAATCACACGTGAGGATTGACTGGATTGTTATGTTTGACACACCAACAATGGCAGCAATGTTGTGGATTGTTCTCAGATGATCATTATGCACAAGCTGCTGAATGTTTTTGACATTTTTGGGGGGTTGAGCTTTTTGAAGGTCTTCATAATCTCTTGTTTTCCAGTGGTGTTTTTCTGCTCTTGAAACACCTAGAACGACTTATTGAAGCATTACTGTAAACTTGCAGAATCATGTCAAACATCTCTCTGGCAGATTTGCCCAGTTTCGCATAGAATTTCACTTCGCTCTTTGTTCTAACTTATTGTCCATGATGAAATTGCAGATGTGGTCAGAATAGCACCAGGTGCACAGCTCCTGATGTACAGAGGACAATGTTTTTGGCACACAGACTTAGGAAGGTTTGTTACTGTGCTTGCAGCCATCTGTTGACATGTTCCAAAACTAATCTCAAAACATTTTGACACCACCATGTATTAAGCTAACTAATTCATTAAATCAAGTGAAATCTATGACCACTTCTTTGTTACCACTTGACCATCTATATGTGGATCTTTCCCAAATCTTTGTCACAAAGTTAAAAGCAAACAACTGCACGCTGTCACATTATATTTTTCCTTCAGTATAACTAAGAAGGTATAGCGATAATGCTGCAGTTCATGAAACAACCTCCATGTTTTACTAAGGTTGGAGAGGAAGCTATCCATCGTTCTGCTGAGGCCTGACCTCAACCCAGTTAAACTAATTTGGGATGAACTGGAACACTGACAAACACCCCAGGCCTCCTCATCTGATATCAGTGCTTGACCCCTCTAAAGCTTTTGTGGCTAAATGGCTGAACCCCATTTAACTATATGTTCCCATGCTTCATAATCTCATGGAGAACCTACCCAGAAAATTGAAAAATCATTATTTAATTTAAGGGGAACTGTATCAGAAATAAGATATATTAAAAAAAAAATAAAAAAAAATAGCACACAGTTGTGGTTAGATGCTCATATACACTCATTGCAGTTGTAGTTTTCCTTTTCCCTTGGCTAACTGATTGTACAACAGACACCTTTTAACAATAAAATATGAAGAACATAATATGTGAACAGTGACAGTGTTTTCATTAGCTTCCAGTTCATGGCAGGCCTGTGCTTTGGTGGTTCCTGGGTTCTTTATAATCATCTGACTAATTTGCTCTTAGCTGAGAATGACAGTATGGGTCTTCTGTCAGACCTTGGCAAAGTGCCTCCACCTCCCAATAATTTGTACTTGTGTATAGTTGTTCTAACTGATAGGTCCGGTAAGCGCTGTCAAAGAAACTCTTTAATGTTGGCACAGAGGAAGTATCAGCTGTGGTCGACCATGACCACTAAAAGGAAATTTCATTTGTAAACCCAAGAGGTCTTGGGTTTGGCAAATTAAAAGACATTAGTGAGCTTTCAAATACATAATCTAAGTAGATGTATGAATGTTTTTGACCCTGGATGTATAATTTTGACCTTGTGTTGATGTCACAAATCCCAACATAAAAGAAATCTTTTGCTCCAAATTCTTCTTGTTTTTTTTTCTATTAAAGATGTATACTGTACAATCATTTCTCCAGGAAAAGACCAGTTTAAGGAAATTATTGAAAGTCCAGTATGGTCATGTTATTCCTGTTTGTGATGTGTGTATGTAAACATCTGACCATAGGTGTGTGAGATTGATGGTCAGGTGCCCACAAATTTTCAGCCATGTCATTTCTACCAACAAAAAAAAAGCAAACCCCATGAATATGCTTTGCCGGTCCTGCTTTGAAAACCAATGCACTGAAAGATTTTTGTGCTGCATGTCTGTACTGTATCTTTAAATAGATGGATTAAGCATCTTGTCCTGTGCTACTAAAAGCTACTATAGGAAAAGGTAAGATGGCAAGTGTAACTAATTTTTGCCAGTAGTATATAGGAGCATGAAATTGAAATGCTCAGTCTAAATAATTGTGGAGCACCATACAATAGAGCTTGAATGATGTCATGCCTATAAACTACATTGATACTCCAATGTATATTTATAACATTTTATAATGCACTGTGGGTTTTGTATGTATTGTTAGTAAAAAAAAAAAAAGCTATGCAGTCCTCTTTTTGATATTTGTTGCCTTAACTGTGTGAATCAGCTTGATTCGAATGTTGATTAATCTGTTTTTTTTTTTAATCTCCTTTAAAACCCTAACACTATCTCAGTGCTTCTGTCTGACAAATGTATTTGTTAAAGATAAGCCTAATGAGTGTTTCTATTAGAAAATTTTCATTAAGACCCACCAGTATATCACCTGATTTAAATGGGTTTGTTGCACAGTTCCTTTTAGAGCATCATCCAGAATATAATTAGTGATGATTTCACACAACCTACCTTTGTGTAGCCATAAAACATAACAGTGACTATGATTTATATTGTTGTTTGAGTGTGTGTATGAATTGTGCGTAGGTCCATTCTAAAGTACAGACAAAGGTGCAGATCTTGGGCTTTTCAAACTCTGTCTAGCATATATTGAAAACAGCCTCGATCCACTAGTTTCAAAAACAATTTCAGTGTCTGATTGTACATATTTAATATGAATATATGTGAATTTGTGTTCATTACTGATGTCTGCTAATTTATAATCTTTTAATACTTTGCCACAAAATAAATCAATATCATTCTCTCTGCATCTTTAAATCTGACAAGTATCTCATTAGAATAGAGTTTTCAAGATTGTGATTGATGCTAAAGTGATTGCAAACAGTTCAAATCTTATAGTGCGAGCCAAGGAAAAACCACTTCATACTTAATCATAGTTGCAGCTAATTATGTTGAACTAAGTATGTGCGTTGTAGCATTAATTTGACTTATGACTTTTTTCCACTTCAAAACCCATTGAGCATATTAAAATTTTCTTACCTTTGTAACCTTTTGAGGTTACTAAAAATGGACTCTTCAGGACTTTTACAGCTACAAGGGTAATTCGAAAATTATCTGCACCCAGGTTATATTAAAACTTCTGTTGGCCGCATTCTTATCAGTTCTTTTTGTTTAAGGATACTGTCTCCCACGTCACAGGTGTGAACGTGTTACATCAGTTCATTTGAAATTGCAGTGTGAACAACAATGGATGCCCCACTTGTGATTTGCCGGAAAGAAGAGCAGCATGCAGTTACCTTTATTTTGTGGTCTGAAGGTGTACCTGGTGCCGAAACAATTCCTTAACAGAACTGTTTCTATATCTGCAAACAAAATTTGGACCGATACTCTAACCAAGGTGAAAGTTTCTTAAAGAGAATCATTACTGGTGACAAGACATGGATTCTTCACTACGAGCCTGAGAGTAAACAGCAGAGTATGGACCAGAACCATCCTCAATCGCCAACTAAGAAAAAGTTAAAAGTGTGAGATGCTTATTGAAGAGCTAAAGCCCAAATTTTGGATAAAACACAAAGAACTGCTATCCAATGGCGGTGGATTTTGCATGACAATACCCGTCCACACACTTCTGCCCACACCGTTGACACTCATTGTGAGGTGCTTAAGCATCATCCCTATAGCCCCGATTTTGCTTCATCAGACTTTCACCTGCTTGGTCCCCTGAAAGCGGCCTTATATGGAGGAAGATTCACTTCTGATGAAGAAATGAAAACAGCGGTGCATTCATGGCTTGCAGATCAGCCTAAAATATTTTTTAATGAGGGAATATGAAAACTTGTTGACAGATGGACATAGTATTTTGAAAAGCAAGGTTATTATGTAAAAGATTATGTATTTGGCTTTTCTAAAAATTCATTAAAATAAACTCTATAGCCAGAGTGCGGATAATTTTTGACCCCTCTTGTACCACCCTCATACAGTGGAAGTTAATAGAAACACCAAACTGTTTAGTCCATCAGCATCCATCAGAAAAGTACTTCTCATGTATGAGTCTCAGTTTTATTTTATGACTAGAAGAAAGAAGAAGGATGTTGTAATATTTACACAAATATAATCTTTTCTGTACAAATGTATGAGTCACACTTGATGTAAAGTAGAATAAATGTACTCCTGAATGACATACTTGATTGCCAGGCACAGCTGTTAAAAGCTTTCACGTGAACCATCATGGTGTATCAAGACATGCAGTAGATGCTTTTACAAGACAGAATGATGCATGGTAAGCGGCTTCAAGTAATTAAAGAGCAGAGTTTTTAATTCATTATTAAACCGTGTGGGAGTTGAGATCACTTCTTTGTGCTAAGGTGATACCTCATGCTGTCTGTGCCTTTCCTGTGCAACTTGCAAAAGTTTAAACACTCAAGTCTGTTAAAGTAAATGTGGCAGTTCTGAAATGTGTGTCACTGAAAAATAGCAAATCCAAATGCTTAGCTGAAAATTTACTTTTGTTTGCAATTCAAATTTGGCTTTAGTGAGTAATGTTGCACTTACAGTAGAGGGGATAGAGTAAAGGCAGCTATGTTCCTTGTTATATTATGACCATATCAATTATTTAATGAAGGAAACTGTATTTAATGAAGGTTTATTATAAAATCACATTTGTGACTGGAAAAAAATCAATAAATATGTAAAGGTTAGGCCTTTACTTATGACTTAGTGGTTAGCACTGTTGACTTGCACCTCCAGGGTCTGGGTTTGATTCTTGCTTGGTCTGTGTGTATGGAGTTTGCATGTTGCATGCTTGGTCGGTTACCCGGTACTCTGGTTTCCTCCCACAGTCCAAAGACATGCAGATTTTCTCTAATTAGATGTTCCCAAATTGCCTGTAGGGTGTGAATGAGCATGTGATCATGTGTGCGTGTGTGTGTCCTCTACAATGAATTGGCACCCCATCCAGGGTGTACCCCACCTTGTGCCCTAAGTCTCCTGGGATGGGCTCCAGAGGCCCCACGATCCTGTCGCGGATATAGACAATGATAGACACGTGTGATTCCTTGTAAGTAATATGTCTGATTTTCAGAGAGCTGGGAAAATGTTTTTACATAGTATCTATAAATGATCCTACAGCATAACGTACCTTCTCAGAGTCCATTCTGCATTGTTATTTTTGTATGACTGAAACTGTTGTATGAGCAATATTATTATAACTTTATAGCTGAAGATATTGTAAGCATTAAAGGATTACATTATTCTGGGCTTGTAGAACCAATCTTTTTAAACAAACAAATAAAATTGCAATGAAATGACCTGGGAAATCTTTTCATCGACTGGGTGATCAATAGGCCACAGGGGTATGTAGTGTTGAATACACGCGTACATGGTCCCAAAGAAACAAGTATGGAAGGGTCTTCATTGAAATATTAAAATATTTTAATAAAACATTTAGGTCTACATTTCCGTTATCAAAAGCCCTGGTTGGTCCTTAATCCACATATTCAATATTTATATTAAAAACTTTACAATATGTAGCTATAGCTCATGGCTTATGAGAGGTCTAACTGAATTATAACCTACATGACAACCCCCCTATTATTTTCTGAAATTATCGCTGGATAAATTATTCTAGAACAACTGACTTTTGTGTTTTGAAATAACAAATTAATGTTGTTGCTTAATTACCTATTTATTTACAACCCCAAATCAGAAAAAGTTGGGACAGTATGGAAAAAGCAAATAAAAAAGAAAGTAGTGATTTCTAAATTTACTTTGAGTTATATTTCATTGCAGACAATATGAACCCAAAATATTTCATGTTTTGTCTGGTCAACTTCATTTCATTTGTATTTCAAATATACATCCTTTCCTGTCATTCAAACCTGCAACACATTCCAAAAAAGGTTGGGGCAGGAGCAATTTAGGGCTAGTAATCAGGTAAATTGGTTAAATGATGATGTGATTTCAGACAGGTGATGTCAACAGGTGATTGTAATTATGATTTGGTACAAAAGCTGCATCCAAGAAAGGTCTAGTTCTTTAGGAGCAAAGATGTGCTGAGCCTCGTTAGTTTGCCAACAAACACGTGACCAAATTATTGAAATGTTTAAAAACAATGTTCCTCAAAGAAAGATAGGAAGACATTTGGATATTTCACCTTCAACAGTGCATAACAGAATTAAAAGATTCAAGGAATCTGGAGGAATTTCAGTGAGTAAAGGACAAGGTCGCAAGCCTAAGCTGAACAACTGTGATCTCCGATCCCTCAGGTGGCACTGCATGAAGAATTGTCATTCATCTGTAAGTGATATTACCACATGGGCTCAGGACTACTTTGGCAAACCTTCGTCAAGTACCACAATACATAGTTACATCCACAAATGCCAGTTAAAACTGTACTGTGCCAAAAGGAAGCCAGTGTCCAGAAGCACCATCGGAGGCATCTGGGATGGACCATCACACAGTGGAAACGTGTGTGGTCAGTTGAATCAGTATTTCAGGGTTTTTTTTGGGAGAAATGGACGCCGTGTGCTCCAGACCAAAGAAGAAAAGGATCATCCAGACTGTTACCATCAACAAGTCCAAAAGCCAGGGTCTGTCATGGTATGGGGTTGTGTCAGTGCCCTTGGCAAAGGTAACTTGCAGTTCTGTGATGGCACCATTAGTGCTGAAAAGAGATTTTGGAGCACAATATCTTTTCCAGAAATGCCCATGCATATTTCAACAAGACGATGCAAAACCACATTCTGCACACATTACAAAGTCCTGGTTGCGGAGGAAGAGGATACAGGTGCTTGACTGGCCTGCCTGCAGTCCCGACCTGTCTCCAATAGAGAATGTGTGGCGCATTTTGAAGCGCAAAATGCGACAACAAAGACCCAGTACTGTTGCCCACCTTAAGACTTGTTTGCAGGAAGAATGGGACAAAATTACACCTGAAACACTTCATCACTTTGTGATTTTCTTCAGTCCGTATACATCTATTAAGTGTTGTGGAAAGAAATGGCAACATTACAAAGTGGTAAATGCTTTACTGTTCCAACTTTTTTTGAACCAAAATTGGAATACGTGTTTATTTTGAAAAAAGAAAAAAAATTGTGAGGAACACATTAAATAATGTGCTGTTGTATTGTCTGAAATGAAATACAACTCAAAGTAAATTTAGAAATCACTACTTTCTTTTTTTATTTGCATTTTCCATACTGCCCCAACGTTTTCTGATTTGGGATTGTATTTATTTATTTTAAATCTAGTACTGTTCTAGAATGTAGAAAATAAATCCAAACTAGTGTCCAAACTTTAAACTGGTACTGTACCTCTATGGTTTGAAGGTAGATGGATATGGTACTGTAGAAGCCAGATTGTGCCCATTGTACCATCATACCACAAACAGGTTTACCACTGAATAAAGTAACTGATGTTTAAACAAAATTCATAGTTTTCACCATCATGCTGAAAACTACCATAAATGATGCATGAAACCAGTGCAAGGTCTTGTGATTCAAATTTATTTGTTTACTCTTCAGTGCTAATAAAATCCTGTTGGTGCATTAATTAGACAGGATTAGCAACAATCAGGGGGTCATCTGTGATGTTGGGTAAGATAAATCTTAAATGAGTCTAATTAATCTAATAAATGAAAAACACAAATAAATATATTACAATATAAATATAATGTTACAGCCTACAGTACTAGATTGAGTCCATTTCTGTTTTCTGTATTGATAGAGCACTAGAAAATGAGGCAAGCTTAAGATGGGATAAGTTTAATAACTGGGTTAAACCTCTACATATAATTCCTCATTGATCCTAGATATGTTCTAGTTTTCAGTTAGTTTCCAGGTAGTTACAATTAATACTTGAGTGCAAAATATTTTTTTACAGAGTTACATATTAAAACATAACAATAGAATAGAGTAAAACATTCCTGCTGCAGTAATGCTGCTTTTGTAATATATAACATGAGAATTTTTTTTTAAATGCATAGTTATTATTTAAACTGGCATCTATAAGCACCTGTCACTGTGGAGGATTGTTTGTACGATATGAATCTATTTTAAGATGAGTGTGAAACATATCAAAAAGTGAAAGACCAAGTTGTCACTAAATGATGCAGAAAAACTAGTTCATGCTTTTATCACCTCTAGGTTGGACTATTGTAACGCCTTACTGTC
>JAQMYL010000002.1:23990914-24004510 GCA_030014365.1 Clarias pachynema | reverse complement strand
TATTACAAATCTGGATCTATGGAAGCAAAATGTGAAGACATCATGAGGGTTGGCTCAAAACTTTATGTATATGGAAGACTAATATCTCTCTCTCTCTCTCTCTCTTTCTCTAGATAGATAGATAGATAGATAGATAGATAGATAGATAGATAGATAGATATGGCAAATGGAGTTTCAAAAAGTATGTGACTTTACGTTAAACTGAACATGCATTATTTGTTATTATAATAACAGATCATAAGAAAACTAACACAAAGCTCAACAATAACATTTTTCAGAATGCTTTATATTTCTTGAATGGTATTTCTGATTCTAACTCACTGCGCACATACACGAATAAAAATATTAAACCTGGCATTAAAAATAGTATTTCAATCTATGTGAGTAATACAACTTCCACTGTTTTTGAGCGGCCGGTGTGACGTCACTCAGGTGGCCTATCAGGAAGCTGCAGTCCGCTCCCCTCAGTGCGCTTGCCTGTCCCCTCTCCCGTTGCCTCTTGCTCATAACTTTGCACTGTGAGCTCTCGGCAGCGGCAGTTGTCATGGAGATTGACACCGGCCCGGCTTCGTCTCCAGGTACCGTTGCCATGGGGACTCGGGTCCGTAATTCGCTCTCGGCGGTAGAGGAGGATGAAGGCGAGGAGATGCACCGACACCGCAGCAGACACCACGGAAACTTCTCCATTCTGATAGTGATCGGGGACATCGGCACCGACCACCACCTGCAGATCGCCAAGCAGCACATCGAGCGCGGTGAGTGACGCCATCTAGCGAGGCGCAACGCTGTTGTCCGCAGCTGCATGCACAAATGATGCTGATGCTGAGCACGCGCTGCACCGTGTTGTTTAAGCAACTTCATACATCATAGCCTACTACACTACCGGGGAAGTGCACAGGGTTTTACATGATCGCGTCACACATTTCCCTTTAGTTGGATAGATATGTTGCATCATGTTGTGTTTTTGATTTTGCTGATGCAGCACTTAGTTGAGTGTCTGCGCCACCAAGACTGAGAGGCAGGACTGTGCTGCACGTTTCCTCTAAAAGCTGAGGAATTGTCTAATTCAGGAATATTAACCAGGTTTAAAAGGTTGTTATTTCCACCTGAAGTGAAAAGCGAGACGGAAGTTAGCATCCGTTGTGACGCTCACTGCGGCGACCTCGCGCGACCTGATCGAGCACTGCGCCACCAGTTTGGACGCACGCCATGTCTCTGTTTTCGATTAATACAAGTGCCGCATGTGCTGAATGACTTCGCTGGGAAAGACGAGTGGTTATACAAACGTGGTGTTGCCCCGCTTACTACGCACAGATCATTCTGGCTACACGTGAGCAATATGCTAAAATGCATCCAGACAAACCAGTCCTCCTGCTCTGTCATGCATTTAATAAAGCTTAAAATGATTACTCAGGAGTCATTCATTTAGTTATTCTGTAGACACTGATATTGGTTTATAATACACTGTCATTAGAATGTGAGGTCCCATAAGGCAGTATACTTAGTGTCCACAGTATCACAATAACATAAATGTGCACTGGATTCATTCTATCACTACAATAAAAATGCACACACCCTATCTATCAGTCTAGTAAGGGACCACCAGAGGACCAGTTGCTGACCAGATATTAATTAAGTAGTGGTTCATTATTATCACTGCAGTGATACTGATATGGTAGTGGGTATTGTTTTGGTTCGAGTGTATTGGACAAAGTAGCATTGTTTGGGTTTTAAACACAATATACTTATTGGCCATGTGAAAACTCTTAATTTCTTACTAGTAAAAATCATATAGAAATAAAGTAAAATAGCTTTAGACAGTAAGTAACTTGATTATCAAGAAGTTGAATAGACGTCATTACAGGCCTTGTTAATGCTAACTCTAGTTGAAAGGAGTGGGCCTTTGTTTAGATGGGTATGAATGGAGCAGAGTCAATGACTAAATAAAACATAATCGAAATCTCATTTAACTTCTCATTTTTTAACTTCTCATTCTACCTATGCACTTTTTATTAGACGTGCCTGCCAGCTTAGTTAATCTTGTATATGTCTGTTTGGAGACTATAGGTGATTTTTCTGTATATAATTTTCATTACTCATCTTTTGCCATTTTATCATTGGCCAGTTTCTGACCAAAACACTACTGTTAGCCAGATATTTTCAAATGATAGACTGATCTCAACTCAGCACTAATAATGAGGTGTTTAAAACTCTATAACACAGTTGAATCTGATACATTTATATAACATACTACATCCTAGCAGCAAACTAACACATCAGTGTCAATGTTGTCTTCAGAATAATTCACCACTCAAATTGGCTGCTCAACAGATTGAGTCATTGAGGATCTGCCATAGGTTTGATGCTTTCTTTGCTGTTGATGAACCTGAGGCAGCTTGTTAGGAATTGGACAGGTTCAAGGCTTGTATTCACAAAGCTTCTTAAGCCTAAAAGTTGCTCCTAGTGACACAATTCTAAGAATATTCTTAGAATTATGACATTTTTTTTTTTTTTTAGAATTTCCCCTTAAATTTAGGCCTAAATTGTAGTAAAGATAAAAATGATTCACAAAACATCTTAGCCCTAAAAACACCCCCTAAGGTAAAAATTGTTGGAGAGGAGGACTTTTATGAGGTTTAAGAGTTTCTAAAGCAGAGGACAAAATGGCAGAAAGAAGAAATATTGTCCAAACACTAAACGTAAAAGTAAACACTGCTCTTCTGCCCAATCTTGTTTTCTTGTTTTTTTGTTTTTTTTTTAAACTTCTTTCCATGTCTCTTGGATTGTTGGCTACATACCATCCAAAAGTGCAACTTAAATAGACTGTCCTGCAACCATGTAAATTGGTAAAAGGTGAGCCATTTTGCTTCCATCAATCTGAAATGGAAGTAATAAAATCAGTATGGTAATTAAATATAAGAACTTAAATATAGTAACTACTGTGTGGAAATTGGTTGCTTCAAAATTAGCCTATAACAGAAACTTTGCATGAAGTAACCTATAGTCATAATACAATATAATTATTAAATTTCTTCATATGCAAACATTATGATTTTATTGTCCTTTCTATTATTATATATTCTATTTTCATAAAGAGCGCATTTTAAGACATTTACAGTTGTTTTAGCAACCAATCACAGTCCTTGAATTGCTGCGTCATTCCTAGCAACGGGATCAACCACACCTCCTCACTAAGATAAAGGTTTTTTACTTTCCTTACTCATAGTTGCTCTGAAAAGTTTCCTAAATCACTTTTATTCCAAGAGTCCCAGCTAGGACTTTTTAGGCTAAGATAGGAGCTCTCTGAGAGAATCCTAAGAAGCTTTGTGAATAATAAAATAGTACAGAACTAAGCATACTTGAGTCTAGAAAATTGCCCACAAGATGACTCTTGTTGTGTACTCAAAATGATGCTCACTCACCTTATTTATTTACTTCATTATTATACAGCACTGGCACGGTGGCTTAGTGTTTAGCACTGTTGCCTTCCACCTCAAGTGTTTGCATGGTGTTTCCATGTTCTTCCCTGTGATTGGTGGGTTTCCTCCAGGTACTCCGGTTTCCTCCCACAGTCCAAAGTCATGCAGTTTACGCTAATTGGTGTTCCCAAATTTCCCGTAGTGTGTGAATGTTAATCGGGCATCAAGTTGGCAGCCCGACCCCTTAAGTAACTGCCACAGAAACAACGGATATATCGCCAGGGTGTGGAGTATCCATTGCCCGATGTGCCAGATGGCAAATGGACGGACCAAAATACCAAAAATTATTATACAAAGAAGTTATAAAACTAGCAAAATATACTTACAATTCAGGATCCCTGATTCTTATATAACCAGGTAGAAAAGATTCAAGACTGTCACAACCCCCTGAGTCATTCAGTCCAACATTCATTTGTGTGCATAAGCACAGCTTTTCTTGGATTTTATTTGTTTTTGGTAGCATTTACAATTTGAAATGGAGCCAATGTGCTTGTAGTCTCATTTGGATGTTTATGTACTATATGTGAGGTGGAAAATGCAGAGTGTGCACTATGTGCTTTTCTAGCCTCTAAGCAAAATAGCATCTAATGAAAAAAAGTATCAGAAAAGTATTAGAATCATTCGAAATGAAAGACAGATATAGTGATAAGGATTTTTCATAAGGATTTGAATTCATCCTGTAACGCTTCATGTGCCGATTTCAGAGGGTTGCGCCACAGAGCATTGTGAGCCATCTGCGCTTTTGTCCATCGTTGCATAATACTTAATGAGATTCTATGAATATTTATTAAACACATAAAAAAATCCCAAAGACTTTGTAGCAGCTGTGATAGTACAATAATACCATACTCCACTGTAACTTCAAATATAATCCTTAAATCGGGACAATCCCTTCAAAGAGCTTGTGCGTTCTTCCTTGTTCTAGCACAAAAATCAATCCGCCATTTCATATTCCAATTGTTTTGTATATGTTTGTGTCCCTATACTACTGTACCTCTTTGTGTGTTTGAAGATAACAACAGGTATCTATGCAGTAACAGATATTTTTCCTTGTGCTTGCAGGGATCCGCTCCTGGAACATCAGCCTCGAAGACTGTGATCTGAGCAAACAGCTTCAGCTCTTTATAACTAGACACTCCGCCCAATTTTCTGCAGAGGTCAGAGGTCAGTCATGGGTTTAATCTGGGAAGTAACTGCAGAAATAAAGAGGTTCTATACGGGTTTTGGTGGAGTTTTCTTCTTAACCAAAACAAACAATACTAATTTGATTGCTTTGATGCCAGGAAACCTCAAATATCATTTCTGTCTATTCAGCACACAGGATTTGAGGAATACGTTTATTTGTTGATAAATATTACGGCTTCAAGGTCACATGCTGTAATCACACATGAGACTTTGCAGCTTGTGGCTACTGTATGTCATGTAAACATAAGCAGACTGTAGCTTCTCTCCCATCTGCTCCAGAAGGATCTCTCTGCATGTGTGTTTGCAGGGTAGCATGCAGCAGCTTAGCACAC
The DNA here is from genome assembly GCA_030014365.1 of Clarias pachynema. Taxonomy (NCBI): domain Eukaryota; kingdom Metazoa; phylum Chordata; class Actinopteri; order Siluriformes; family Clariidae; genus Clarias; species Clarias pachynema. The sequence goes on along the minus strand of JAQMYL010000002.1, from coordinate 23,999,514 downwards.
TGCACTGCTTCCGTAGTCATTAGAGTGCAATGTGAGGAGGAGGGGAGCTGCAGAGTCAATCTCTCCTGCTGCAGTGTGTGTGTATATGTGCTGGCATAGGCCTTTAGTCTGTGTGACTGAGCAGAATAGAGCTTTCTCAGGCTCCGTACAATGGCTCAGGTGATTCTTAAATAGTATCTCCACGAAGCCTTTTTAATCCTCTTTCGCAGAGTGTGAATATATCACATAGCTGCTAAAGACCTCTGTGGTTAAAAAAAAAAAAAAAAAAAAAAAGGGCTGAAAATATATCAGTAAGATGTGCCATTGATATTAATATAGTATGCAAAGCTATGCATTTCAATACAGAAATATTTGTTTTTCTTGTTCCTTCTCTTTTGTCTGCAAAAAACAAGCATTTCTAGTTGTTTTGCAGATGGCATTGTGATCAATTCTGTAATGTTAGCATCTGGGTTGTATTAAGCTATGAGTCATGTTCCTGATTATGTGGGAACAAGCTGTCCTTCAAATTACTCTGAAATCAGCTTTTAGGTATCTCTTAGTTTGCAGAGCCATAGGATCATTGCTTTTTGCAATGGTCATTTATTGATTGTGGCCAAGTTCTATGTTTTGCTTAAGTATTTTTAAGACTAAAACAAGGCTTATGTGTTGTAATGGGTTTATGATCCCTGCATGTTACATGCCATGATGGTAAATGAAATTCCTTCAGATTATAATAACATGGCACCCTTTAAGCTTTTGGAATGATTTGCGCAGGTATTTTGAACTCTCCCATGTTAACTGGCACTGCCTGGAAGTTTTGTCCCCTTCTCTCATCTCACATCGTCTCTGAGCTCTCTGCACTCATGTGGCTTTCTGTCAATCCAGATAAAGAATTTTGTTCGTAATTGTTTATTCATGTTTAATAAAAAGCAATATTTGGCTAGCACAAATTTTTAGCTAACATACAAAAAGTATGAATTGAATAAAGAAAGAGAAGGAACAATGAAAAAGATAGGAAATATTTTGACCTAAAAGCATTAAATAGACCTATAGTGATGTGTCAAATCTAACTACAAATAATGTTAATGATCATTATAATTAGAAAATGGTGTAGTACATGTTCATGTCATCCATGCAGATATTAGATATCCTCTATGCAAAGTATTATATTAAAATTTTAATTATATTAAAACTTTTTTTTCTTCTTCAAAACAATACATCAACCAGGTAAATTATTTGTGATTGTCGCTGCTATCAAGCAGTTTCTGACTACAGAGATGATAATATAATTATGTCCATCCTGATTCCCTTGAGACAGTAAAAATGCTATTATCTTTTTTTTTTACCATCAATTTGCGATAATTATATTGTTTATGGTGAATTTTTTTAAATAATTAATTGCAGAGAAAAATAAAACACATAGCTTTGAGCACCTTGCTTGGCAGCAATTTTGACATTAGCACCAAATGCATTAATTAAAAACTGCTAAGGTAACTAGCACCGTTTTATACCAATCAAGTTCAAAAAGCCGGTGACATGGTGGCGTAGTGATTAACACTGTGACCTCACCCATCTGAGTCGAGAGTCCCAATTTTGGGTCTGTGTGTGGGGAGTTTGCATGTTATCCCTGTGCTTGGTGGGTTTCCTTTAGATACTTTGGTAACTGGCACTCCCAAATTTCCTGTAGTGTATGAGTGAGTGTGTGCATGTTTGTGTCCTGTGATGCACGTCCACCTCAACTCTACCTCGCCCCAAGTCTCCTGAGACTTCCCATGACTCCGGACCTCTCATGGCCCTGTACAGGTTAAGCTGAATAGAGAATGAGAAGGCTTAAAATTTGCCCATCATTTGTTTAAAAATCAGTATTTTTACTACTGTTTATGTACTGATTTACTTATTTACATATCGTATAGAGAGTGTTTTTGGCCCATTTCATGGCTTCAGTGCTTCGACTGAAGTTTTTTAGAGTGCTAAAATGGGTTGATCAGTACCCAGGAACCCCACAGTAATACATGATCATGGTCTAATCTGTAGCTTATCGCATTGACTTCACAGTCTTATCACATTACACCACTGTTTTTTTTATTTTTATATTATAAATGATACCATATCATATTTACAGTACACCTCAGCATCCTGGTAATTTCCCACATATAGTTTTTAAGGTAAGATAAGATGGTGGGAGTGGTTTTGTTAGGTTTAGAAACACCGTGCACAATGCACCATGCATGTATAAATGGATAAGAGGGAGAATGTAATAATTTCAGTTAAAATCATTGGATGTATTGACTGCTGCAATTCATGATATGATGCCCTCTTGTGGAAAATCACATGGACTGCAGCACATGCTCCTTTTTGTTAATTACAGGTTTGCCATTTAAGGTCTCCAGGAGCTTTAGTGTATAAAAGCATAATGCTAAAAATAAATTGATCGAGCAGAGTTGGATGTATGTAACTGTGATCTTGCAAAAAATGTACTTTTGTTGCTTTAAGTAATATAATCTGTGTCTCTTAAATGATTTGTACTTAATATATGTGTTTATTTGTGTGTGCATGTGTTACACATGAAACTGTATTTTACAGCAGTAACACAGTTGATTATTCAAACTTAATTAGGTTGCAGACAAATGAAGCTCAGATCCTCCCGATAGGGGGTGTGAACACACACACACACACACACAAAAATAAAAGTCAGTGCAACATTAAGTAGCTAAAAATATGACCCTTCCCTAACAGAGTGGGAGTGACCCAGATCAGCAACAAAGTCTCCCTCTCTATCCACCTCTGTCTGTGACTTTACCTCTGGGAGCTCTTGCATTCTTTTTAAAGGGAATTCAGATGAGGCACACTGATCGATGGTTTTGCTGAATTGCATCTCTGCCTGCTTTCCTACTTCTCCTTTTAGATGTGCTTTGCATGGAAATAAACATGACATTGCCGATTTGTGGAAACACAAAGAAAATATTGTTTAAGGCATCTTTCTGTCTAAGTACGTTAAGAGATAAGCAGGATTTAAGAAGCAATTTTATTTCAAATAAGGTAATCATTTAATGTGCGGTTATGCAAGTCAAAGTATTTGATTGTTTGTATAAATTCTGAGAATTTAATTCACAGATAACAGACAATTCCAGGTGAAATATGTTCGGCACACAAAAGTGCATTACGGCAGAAGCAGGTTGGCTGAAAGCCACAACATAAGCTTTCACAGCCTATGATATCTGAGCCAGAAATGGTCCAAATGCAACCATCCATATTCAATGCTTATGCAGCATTTTTAAGCTTTGGACCCATCTCACATTTAAAATAAAAATTTTTTTGAGGATGAGCATTGGAGGAGTATATCATCATAATTTCACAGCACTATGTGAGCTAAGATAAAAGTCAGATGAAAGCTTGTGGCAGCACGGAATCATTTGGGGTCTGGTTATTATCTATCTAGTCAGGACTGTCCTTCTCTACATTATCAGTTTCAGACAGCGCTAATTCTCAAGAACATTCTGTTCTACAGGGAAAATTTGGCATTTCACTAGTTGTAGTCTGAGAGATGGCAGATTTATGGCTCATAAAATTTGGACTGTAGAGAGTCCTTTCTGCCATGTTGAACCATTTCCACAAGCAAAGAATTCTCCGTAAAGCTTTCACTTTCCAGTTTGCAGTCAACTTATTGGGACCCTTTACTTACTTGTAATGGATATTTTAGCATACTTTTTTTTTTTTTAGGTGGGGAGAGGTTGTGCAGAGAGTGTAGTATGATTGTATGTCCCTTTTGTTTGGTATGTCATCTATCCTGGGGGTAAATTTTTGACTAAATCCCCTGTTTATTATCGATAAATTCTATGTGACTCTGATTAGTCATATTTTAACTGCTTTTAAAAAATATATATATATCCAAAAACTGTCATCAATGTGTCATTAAATTTGTATTTAATGTTCTTTGGGTTTCCCTATGGGCATGACTGATGTCATTACATGTGTACAATCTCAAATATAAAAAGTTGTATTTTTATGTAAATTTATTTTCTTTAATGGTTTCTAATTTTGCCACATATTTTTATTTTTAATTGGATTTTTTAGATTATATTTATTTTTACCTTACATTAAAGGTAAGTAATTTATTCTTTTCATTTATTCTCTTAATTGTGTCTAAGAATTATTTCCTATTTCAAATGTATGTGTGATGAAAAAGAAGTATGCATGTGAATGTCGATGTAGGTTTTCAGTCACAGAGGTGAAGTTGTCTGGAAGCTGAGTCACGGCAACTGGACTTCTTTCTGTTGGTTACAAATGTTTCACTACTCATCCAAGTAGCTTCTTCAGTCCGAGAAAGGCTAGTTAGAGACTCCAAATATATATAAATATCCTCCATGGCTCTTTCTCTCCTAACCTGAGTAGGTTTAATGGGTAGAAGATAGAGAAGGTGGGAGTAGGGGTGGGGGAGTAGTAGTAGTAGGATGTGACGGGCATACCTCCTACAGTTCTTTGTGACCCCGAAAGAGGTTGATAGGTTTGGCCTCTCTGCTGGAAATGTGAAGTGTTCATAATGTTCCATGGGGATAGATGAAAAGGTTAGCATGAAGACAGCTCATGTCTGGAAACTCTACCTCTATGGACGGAAGGGTTTTCCACTTGGGTATAAATGGCTTCTTTTTGCTGCTCTATCAAACCATTTATCCTCTCTGTCGTAAATGTGTACATTGTAATCCTCAAATGACATGTAGTGAAAGTTTTTAAAGAAAATTGCAGTGAATGTTTTGTAGTCTGAATGTTACGTGCAATTAGATGACAAGAGTAGTTGCAAAGAAAAGTAAACATTGAGCAAACTTGTCTGCACAGTCACATCATATTAAACTGGATAGCTCTAACCTGTGACCCTGGTCTCCTTCAGGAGCGGAGTCAATCAATTCTGCTGTACTTCTGGTTATTGCTCCATTACCAAATGTTATATAATCCCCAGCATGATTCATCTGAGTGAGCTATATTGATATTTTACTCTCACTGGAGAGTGATGACAGCAGGTCATGGAGATGTGAGAGATGTGCAAAAATACACATATCCTGGCAACAAGGGTGACAGTAGCAAATCACCTACAATCAGGGTATAATTGTGTCTGTGTGTCTTTTAATCTCACACTGTTTCACTGTGTCCTACCACCTCCTCATGCAAGTATAAATAGAAAAAATCAGACAAAATTACCACCGTGAGCTGGGCCTCAATCTGAAACTATATGAACACGATCAGTATAATCTGATCATTTTAAGTAATCAGTTTATAATGCATGCCAAGGTTAAATAATTATTTATACCTGAGTAATGCACTGACTGCAGAGAGCTCTGATGTGCTGTGTCATTCTGCGCAGCTCTTTTTAATTCTCCCTGTTGCTGATGTCATATTCTGGAGATTCAGTGCAATAAGATCAACAGTTTCTCTCATACATGTTTCTGTCTGGGGCTTCTGTATAAATGGCTTTAAAAAAGACCTTCAGAGTCTCTTAAGGGATTAGAAAAAAAATTAACCACATTTGGAACTCATGGAAGCCAAGATGATACAGTAGATAGCCATAATGTATTCAGCACTGAAAACCGAATAAATATTATTCCGGATGAAAAAACTTTACATTTACAATAGAGGCAGTTACAGTACTTATCTTATGAAGACCATCTGCAAGCTTCTGACACAAACACATATTGATAAATATCAAAGCTTGTTATAGTGGTTAATTCTAATCACCATATTGAAGCATATGCTGTTCTTGCTTTTCTGAAACTACTCAGGAAGCAACTGTTCCTTTGCTGTCTAAGAATAATAAATGTGAACATATTGATATTTCAGAAGATCATGTCATAGAGGACCCATAGGGAGGAAGCTCATACATTATCGACTAAGAAATTGTAAATGTTTTGAAAAGGTAAATACATTTAGGCACCAAGTACAAGCAAGTCAGTAGATTTATTGGCTCTTTCTGAAATTATGCTCAGTACAAACGTATATTTGAAGTTGTATTACAGTAATATTTCAGTTTAGGCATTCATATTTGTAGATGATGGGAAGATTGGCACCAAAACCTTCTTAATTCGTAAACATTTGATTTTTTCCCCCCACATACGCCATTGACAGTTGTTGGTCTTCTGTTTAGAAGTTTCTTTAATGGGTTGAGAGATAACTCTCTTTCTGAATTTTATGCCTTTTGTTTTTAGTCAGGATTCATCAAGCTATAAAAATATAGTTTATATATATAAAGGAGATGTAGGTCTTTTCTCATTCTTCCTTGCATACACAATGGTTTATATTTACATGCATTTTTGGTTTAGAGTTGAGACCTATACTCACATCTTTCTGACAATTATGACTCTGTAAAATTAATACCCAAGGGGATTTTATGGGTTGTTCGTGGACGGAATAGTGCAGACTTCCTCGGCACCATACATAATGGAATGTCCTGAATAATTTAGAGTTTGGATATTGATATCACAGCAGATTGGTTCTGAGGGCTGGCTTTGGATCATTCTGTAAACATCCTTTAGCATTGATTCCTCAGGCAAATTTTGCATCAATATGGATATGACAAGAAAGCCTAATCTTACCTGTGTTGCTTCTTGAGCAAGCAGCAATCAGACGCACTGGACAGTAAGCCCATTAACACCCATTTATGTGTGTTCTCATTCAATCACTTACCGAATGGATTTTGGTATCAGTGATGTAAATGGATTTCGATTTAAGAAAAAAGATATGTTAAAGATATGGCTAAATAGTTATGCAGTTATGGCTTAAGGAACTTGGTTAGTTAAGGGCCCTGTCATTGTAGTATGGACATTTTTGCTGGCACTGCTCCATCTAATGTTCCAATTATATCTATCAGTACATTGGGTAGATAATAGTGCAATAGATATTATTAGTAACAAGACTAACATATAACCAAACATTATAAAATATGGCAGAAATCAATTAATAGCATCACTGAAAGTTGCAATAAAATAGAAAGCCAGATAAATTGTCTGAACCAATCTCTTGTTGTATTCTGTAATATGCATTAGAACAATAATTCATCATTCACTACAGCTCTATCATGTATAATAAATCATAGAGATGTCATGTTCCACAGGGAGGGACAGAAAATGGCTCCTCTGGAGGAACTGACACAGCAATAAACCATAAAACTGCTTGGGATTTAGGCTCTCTTCACGCCTTATCTCGAGTCTAGGCCATCTCTCACTGTCTTGTATTAAAGCTTGTTCTCTAAAGCTTAGTTATCTTATCTGACTAAAAATAGGGTATTTTAATTACCAAATATTTAACCTTATGTGATGAACTGATATTAACACCAATTAAAAATAAGCATGCATTCTGAAATAGGGAAGGGATTATAAACAATTTTGTGGATAAATTTCTACTTACATTAATAATCTTTGTCATGTATGAATATTATGACTTCATATGTTGTAGCTGATTCTTTTGTTATAAATGAGTAACAGTGGGGGATATAAAAAGCTGTCAGTGTTACAGTACCTGATACAATCATACCCACATAAAACATACGTCCATGCCATTCCAGGGCCAAATGATATATCCTTAAGTAAGGGTTCTAAAGTGATCCCACAAGGATTTTATTAAAGTTTCCAAATTGGGCTGATAACCCCCTTGCTTATTTAAGCTCTGCATAAACTACTGGTTTAGGGAAACAATTTAGTTGTCAAGTAAAGGGTGATGCAGTGGGTGGAGGTTCCGCCTCCGTGATTCACTCTGTAGCTCTGTACTGTCGGTGCTCATGTGAAACATGAGTTTCTCATGTTCTCCCTGGTTTTACTTGGGTTTCTTCCCAGTGTCTAAAAGCATGCAGGTAGGTGGAGTGCATGCACTTAATTGCCACTGAACACTGTACAGTATGTGCATGTGTGAAGGTATGGGTGTGTATACAAGGTGATCTACAATGGACCACCATCCCATCCAGTGTGAATTCTCCTACTTTGTGCTCATGCTTCCAGGATAGACTCTCCACCATGACCCTTACCAGGATGAAGCAATTACGGAGAATGAATGAATGAATGAAAACTACATATAAAACATAAAATAAGTTTTGCATGTTGATTTATAAATACATTTCTAAATGGGCATTGACATTGTGGTTTATATTTGCTTTAGAAACAAATTTCAAACCTTAACCATTATTAAAATATTTAAATATATTAAAATATCTTCAAATATCTAGTGTAATTAATATATTAGTATTATATGTTAGATATGGAACTTTTTTTACTTGTTATAAGTGGCACTTTACCAATGTCATTGTGAAATGGACTACAGTATATATATATATATATACACACACTACCGTTCAAAACTTTGGGGTTTGGGGTCACTTTCTAACTCCATGATCGTTCCTGATTTTTATTTCTTTCTACATTGTAAAGGAATGCTAATGGCATCCAAAAAATGCATTAATCTCCTTTGAACAGTTGATACTGAGATGTGTCTCATACTTATGCTCTGTAAAGACTTCATAACGCCTCTAATCTGAGGTGCTGTTAATTGGTCATTTTTCAGGCTAAGAACTCTAAATGAACTTCTCGTCTGCAGCAGAGGTAGGTTTTGGTCTCGCCCTCCTGGGATGGCCTTCATGAGAGCCA